>JAOSBM010000205.1:26119028-26133567 GCA_027568955.1 Erythroxylum tenue
CTGGGCTACCACCAAAAATCATATTAATGGCCCTAGCCGGTCGGTAATCTTGTCGTTCGGTGTTTCCATCACTCCTTGCCCTGGACTGTCCTCGCTGGTCATTCGTATTCCTACGACTGTCGTTTTTTCTCCAAGGCTGTCGCCAATTGTTTGACCCATCGATTCTGCCTTCTTTATGTCGATCGGTCAGGTTGATTCGATCGTCCACGATTTTTCCTAGGGCTTCAGTAGAATGGCGATCGGTCGTCACGCCATCCTTCCGAATGGGAGTCTGCTGTTGTTCCGGCTGAGGCTGCAGGATTTGGTGAATCAATAGGTCAGCCGCTTCCTCAATCTGCCTTCGGGTGAGGGATGGTTGTAGCGGTGTAGACGAATTCGCGTCCAGAGGGTATTGGAGGTTAGGGTGTGAATTAGTCTCGGCGTTATCCTCCAGAGCTACGCTTTGCTCTTCTTGATCCTAGTTTTGAAGCAGTGGTGATCGTTCTGGTGTGAAGACTGTGTATGGGACTCGGGATGTGCTGGTGGGAGGGCGGCAGGTAATTGCTAGCCCATCCGTTGTAGCGCAAGTGTCGTGACGGCGGCGATATCAGGATTGGTTGCTGCCGCTTGACTGGTTTGCGTGTTTCTGGACGTGGTGCCCGGACGCCGGGCCCCATGGTGGGCGCCAAATAGTTTAGCCTGATTCTGTTGAGGCTGGATGTCGCTGTTTGGATCCATCGTCTTCGTATGCTTGAGCTTGTGAATACCTGCAAAATAATAAAGACGCTCCGGGGGTTGGTTCCCGGAAGGCCCCTCCGACGCTCAAGTTAGTTTCTTTGTGAAGGTTTTAGGCTGCTGAGAGTAGAGAAAATAATAGCGTATGAGTCTCGTACCTCTATTATGGTGCAATTATACCTTATATAAGGGATGATTGCTAGGTTTAGGGTTTTACTTAGGTCTTTGTGCATGCATGAGAGTTGTCTCCTACGACTGGGCTTGTTGACTACTGGATTTGAGCCTGGGCCTGGAATTGCCGACCCAACCAGTATTAAATCAATCAACTAGTAGCAGGGACAATTCGTGACCATCTACGTCCTAGCATATGCAGAACTCAAAACCTATCCTCGATAGAATGTACAAAATTTTGAGGTTAGGTTTTGATGTATTCTACATCATTGCAACTTATGTGAAATTGTAATGTATCCAAAAAGGCAGCTCCTGTCATGAATAAGATACAATGTATTCATTTGCATGGAAATCCTTTATGTTTTGCCTCTTATCGTTTCACACATGTAAACCTAATTACATTCTCAACTAAATTTAATGAAATTTTGTTTAAAAGGATTACATATATACCAAAGACAAGAGATAGGAGAGATAACCCTTGAGAAGATAGAAATGCAAATGCCTTGGTAGTTATAAGAAGGCTTATCTAACTAGCAAAATGATACTATTAGGATCCCTAGCGTTTTAAATAAATACTATTAGGATATAAATGTCAAGATTCAACTACAAATACAAAGTAATCATCCAAAAGAATTTGAAAGTAAACAAAAGTGATTTTTTTTCACTTACATAATGAAATTAAGGCAAGTTAGCTGGAAGAATTAGGGACATAGGTTGATGCAAAAAGTTTATATTGCTGACAAAAAAAAAGGCTTGAACTAAACATGTACATAGGGGGAACTAGAACGAAATTAACTAAATTCAATTCCAAAATAATTTAGAATTCTTAAGCTAATATCTAAGACGAATTGGCAAACCCAAATCCGACGCATTCAATCTAATTTATAAATTAGGTCTAGTTTTCAAACTCAAACTAAACACATTATAAAAATTTTAAATTTAAACTCAACTTATAAATTCATATCTTATAAATATTTTAATAATTATATAAAATATAATTGTGGCATAGTAACATTAATTTATGTCTTAGCATGTGAAAATAATATTAAATTCAAATAAAATATTTAAATCATATTTTAAAAAAACTATAAACTTGTTCTAAAATAAAATATATATTTTTTAAAAAAGTATAATAAAAATTAAATTAAGGTGATAAATTTAAAAATATAGTTATGATAAAATTTAAATTATAAAGTCTTTATTTGAACATTCATTAATTTAAATTTAATTATGTAATTATGTAAATGAGAAATAGTATATAACAATTATAAGTTCACTTAAATTTAAGATATTTACAAATATAAATTTGAATTGAGTTCTTTTAATTTTTTTATAACTCGAACTCAATCTACAATTTTTTTGGGTATAATTTTTATATCTAAACCTAAATTATGAATTGACTTTTAAAAGTAAAACCTTATAAATTATACTTGACTTCAGGTCGTGTAGTTTCAGGGTGAACTGACACTTAGGCGGTCTGGTGACTTTCTGTATTGAATAACTGGATTGCCTCAATTTTTAATCTCCAAGAAGCTAGAGGTAATGAAACGCGTCGTTGGAGTGGAAGGGGGAAGCGATATCATTTTGACGATATGCAATCAGAAGGCAAACAAGCAATACGGCGTTGTTTTGAATAAACCCCCGGGTCTCTGGATCATTATGTTCTTTTATTATTCTCCATCGTCTTAGCCCTAGCCTCCCGCTCGTAACTCACCACCTCTCCGTTGGGTTTTCAATGCTCGCCGGTGACCTTTCACCCAATTCCGTCGGATTTTGAGCAATTTCTGTTGGATTTGAGCAATTTCGGACGGATTTTCTTTGCCCATAAACAAAAACCCCCTAGTGAAGGTGAAATAGACGCCACCTTCTTCATCTTAGCCACTGAGACGTCCAAGCATTCCCCGAATCCGCAGACTAACTCTTCAAGGGGGTTGAAAAGCCTTAAAGACGCTGTCGTTAGCGCAAAGGATCTTCTCACGCGCTCAACGCGCCCTGCTGTGAAAGGAAACATCTTCGCACACGCCGTCGTGCTCTAGCTGCGGTAAAACCATTCGACAGGATCTTGTTAGCTCTTTGGTTCTTGTTGTCATATTCCCTTCCATTTAGTTTCTGGTGTAGAGCTAGTGTAGAAGTATTGGTTACATGTTTCGGGCTTTTATTTTTGTTCTGTCTTTTCTTTTTCAATCTCAAGTTTGCTAAGATCTATTTTCGCTGTATATTTCTTTCTTCTTGTTGCTGTTTATTTTGTTCGGTTGGTGTAGATCAGTTTAGACTCTAGAAAGACAAGTTTTAGGATCGTTTTGTTCTTTGATTGCTTACTTTCTAGTGATATTCTGTTCAATATGCTTTGAGTTTTTTGTGTTTATGGCTGCAATTTCATGTTTTTCCTTCTGCAAACTTTTCTCCGCAGTCTTCAATTATAGTCAGTTGGAATTATATTCTTTATATCCGTTTTCTTAGACTTAATCCCTTTCTCTGTCTTTTCAGTTTTTATGGCTTCTGGAAAGGAAAGTGACCCGTCACTGGGTTACTTGACCCGGAAAGACACTGAGGTCAAACTTCCTCGTCCCACACGAGTAAAGAACAAAACTCCAGCTCCAATCCAAATAACTGCTGAGCAGATTCTCCGGGAGGCTCGTGAGCGCCAGGAAGCTGAAATCCGCCCTCCCAAGCAGAAAATCACCGACTCAACAGAGCTTGCTGACTACCGGCTTCGCAAGAGGAAGGAATTTGAGGACCAGATTCGAAGGGTTAGGTGGAATATAAGTGTTTGGATCAAGTATGCTCAGTGGGAGGAGTCACAGAAAGATTTTAACAGGGCGCGTTCCGTTTGGGAACGAGCCCTAGAGGTAGATTATAGGAATCACACACTATGGCTCAAGTATGCAGAAGTCGAGATGAAGAACAAGTTCATCAATCGTGCCAGGAACGTTTGGGACCGCGCTGTAACACTCTTGCCACGTGTTGATCAGTTGTGGTATAAGTACATCCACATGGAGGAGATGTTGGGTAATGTGGCGGGTGCAAGGCAGATTTTTGAACGGTGGATGAGTTGGATGCCAGACCATCAAGGTTGGCTCTCCTACATTAAGTTTGAACTTAGGTACAATGAGATTGAACGGGCTCGAGGAATTTTTGAACGTTTTGTTCAATGTCACCCAAAGATTACTGCTTGGATTCGATATGCTAAGTTTGAGATGAAGAATGGGGAAGTTCCGAGGGCAAGGAATGTGTATGAGAGGGCGGTGGAGAAGTTGGCAGATGATGAGGAGGCGGAGCAGTTGTTTGTGGCCTTTGCGGAGTTTGAGGAAAGGTGTAAGGAGGCCGAACGGGCACGTTGTATTTACAAGTTTGCGTTGGATCATATACCAAAGGGAAGGGCAGAGGATTTGTATAGGAAGTTTGTGGCTTTTGAGAAGCAATATGGAGATAAGGAGGGTATTGAGGATGCTATCGTAGGAAAGAGGAGGTTTCAGTATGAGGATGAATTGAGGAAGAATCCGTTGAGTTATGATTCATGGTTCGATTATATTAGGTTGGAAGAGAGTGTTGGGAATAAGGAAAGGATTAGGGAGGTTTATGAGCGTGCAATTTCAAATGTGCCACCTGCTGACGAGAAGAGATATTGGCAGAGATATATTTACTTGTGGTAAGTTTTGAGTCCTTGGTGGATCTAAGTGGATAAGCTTGCAGTATTTCATGCTTAGTTGTGATTGTCTTGATAATTATTTTTTCTTTGTATGTGAATAGGATCAATTATGCATTGTATGAAGAACTTGATGCTGGCGATTTGGAGAGAACACGGGATGTATATAGGTATTCTTCATTCTGCAGTCCCTGCTGTATTTTGTGTTATAACGATCAAGATGTTTTGTCTACACACCTCACTTTGAATTTTATTCGGGCCAAAGTACCTGGTAGCTTTGTCTGATAACAGATGAACTTAGCTACATCTTGTTGGTTGAAACACTCTATACAATAGTTGTTGGTAGTTACATGCCAAATAATGTTTCCCAGCATCTGGTCCGTTGTCTAGATGACTGTTCTGTTTTATATTACTGTGCCGAAGGATTTGGTAGGATGATAGCTTTGTCTGGATCAAATAGAGAATTGAAAAATTTAGATGTATGGCATTTCTGAGGTGGATATGTCAGTTGGAACTCTAGCATGGAAAAATAGTTGTCTCCTACTTTGTCATTGTTGTCTTTATTGGAACCTTGACTATAGAAAAGTTAGTCGTCTAATTCTAGTATCTGAGTCCAAATGTTATCAAAATTTATTGATTCATATATTTAAAGAAAGAAAAATGTAGGGTCAAAATTATCAAACTGTAATGTGAGAAAAAGAGGATGAGGAACATCTATTGTGTGCCTTAAACGAATCACGTATTTTGCTCAGTGGATGTTCAGGAAATTGATTATGTATTTACATCTAAATTTTGTGTGTACTTCTTAGTGGTAGGAATGCAACGTAATGTTGGTTATATGGGGTTTGGTTTGGAACTTTACCACCCCTTCTAAATTATATACATACATTAACATGTCTGCATTTCTCTCTTTCTTTTTCATGATTTTTTTTTTTGCATGGATAGATCTAGGAAACAGTACTTGAACAGTTGATTTAATTCAAATGAATGTTGTCAGGGAGTGTTTGAAACTAATTCCACACGAGAAGTTCTCATTTGCAAAAATATGGCTTTTAGCTGCTCAGTTTGAAATACGGCAACTGAATCTAAAGGATGCTAGACAAATTCTAGGCAATGCCATTGGCAGAGCTCCTAAAGATAAGGTAAATGTCAAGTTGGTGGTTTTTAATGAGATTGATTGTGCTACATTGTTGCCTTCTTTTAACATTTTTTGTTCGAAACAGATATTTAAGAAATATATTGAGATAGAGCTCCAACTTGGAAACATTGATCGCTGCCGTAAGCTGTATGAGAAGTACCTGGAGTGGTCGCCAGAGAATTGCTATGCTTGGAGCAAATATGCTGAACTAGAAAGATCCCTTTCTGAAACTGAGAGAGCTCAGGCCATTTTTGAGCTTGCAATATCACAGCCAGCCTTGGACATGCCAGAGTTGCTGTGGAAGGTATTTGAAACCTTCAAAAGTTCTAGTTTTTACACTTCTGCCTTCTATTCTCAAATGAACCAAGAATACAATACATATTGGGAGAAATTTGTTTCGACATATATCCTACACTGCTTCAATAGGACTATGGTTGCATTGATAAGTAGAGGACTCAGATTTTAAGTAGAGGACTCAGATTTTCTTTCTTTAGAATAACTTATATTGGTGATATAGGTTGAGAAGGTTACTTACTAGGAATTGATGACACATCTTGTTTTATCTGTTCATGGCAGGCATATATTGATTTCGAAATATCTGAAGGTGAATATGACAGAACACGACATCTTTATGAGAGACTGTTGGACCGAACAAAACATTTGAAGGTTTGGATTAGTTATGCCAAGTTTGAAGCAACTGCCATGGAAGAGGATTGTCTTGATCCAGATTCTTTGAAAGAAAAGAAGAAATTATGTATTGAAAATGCAAGAAGTAAGCTATCCTGCCCTTTTTTAATCACCCTAATAGGCTCTAATGGATAATGATGATATTAAAATTTTTTGCATGATTCTTTTTGTCAGGGGTCTTCGAAAAAGCCATTAATTACTACAGGACTTCAGCACCTGAATTGAAGGAAGAACGGGCCATGCTTTTAGAAGAATGGCTGAACATTGAGAGTAGTTCTGGTGAGTTTGGTGATGTTAGCATAGTTCAAGTTAAGATGCCCAAGAAACTCAAGAAGAGGAGACAGATGGTCTCAGAAGATGGACTAGCCGGGTATGTATTCTACTTGGATTGTTTCTGTCTTGCATAGAAAAAATTTATTAATTAGTATTTTATCATAATGGGCTTAAATATATAAGCTCTGGATATGTAGTCATGATGGATAATGTTTGGGATACCAAAATGTTCTTTCAGCAATAAATTGAAGATTTTGCTAATTTACTATTTTTATTAACTTCCATTAGATCTAAGTTTGTTGTGCATAGTAAGATAGTTTATGGACACTAACCTAGGTTCCTTTGCATTGTTAGTTTAAGCCTGTCTTTGTTGTCCTTGTTGCTTATGCTACTGCTTATATTTTGCAGGTGCGAGGAATACATAGATTATATATTTCCAGAAGAAACTCAAGCCCCAAATCTCAAGATATTGGAAGCAGCATACAAATGGAAGAAGCAAAAGTTGTCCACAGAGGATTAGTAGGATCTCTTTGGATTCTTGTTTGATACATTCATCAACCCCTGATGGAATCCTTCCCGGGACCTATAGATTGAAAGGTACAAACTCAGGAAGTCATATTTAATGCCAAAAGAGCTGTACTGCTGGTTGCAAGAATGTGTGTTATTTATAACATGAATGTCTAACATGAAGGCTTCTCAAGCCAGGACTATATATGCTATTGTGTCTACTGCAGCACAATGGACTATCTGCTGCATGAACTGCGATGGTTAAGTAAGCACTTCAAAGATTTGCTTGGAACGCCAAGGATCCAACCTTTTCATAAATGCAATTGGCGGTGATTGCAAGTTAGAACAGTGGCTGAGTTGAATGTTATGCATCGTGGATGTTGTATATATCATAGCTGTTGAGCATGGGATAAGCGTTGTGAAGATTTATTCAATGATTTGGTCCGCAGCTACTGCACGTAGAAGTACTTGATTCATGAACTTATTATTGTTAAATACACATTCAAGCAACTCAAGAGATCCTGATTTTAGCTAACTGCAATTTTGAAGAGAGAATTAAATCCTGAATTTAGAACACCTGTGAAGCTCGTTGGGGTTAGAAAGAGCTTAATGATCAGCTTCGACCGTCAACGTCTTTGCATCTTCCTAAGAGCGGATCTTTTCAAAAGTGACAGCAACATAAGTTGTTTTGACAAAGCTATAGAATCCAAAGCATGACAAAGGTTAAGGGTAGGAAACATAAAATTGCAGTTACCATCCAGCAACCGAGGGCTTGTGCGTGTGGGCTGCACTTTGAACTTTGGTAAATCTCAAGGAAAAAGCCGTTTTCAATGACATTAAAAACATTCCAGTATCTGTTTGCTTAGACAATGACTGTATGTCCTTTTAAGGAGTGAATAGAAACCTGCATTATGTAACACTAACTAGTAACTACGCAACTTGTCTCAACATTTTGACGAAATCTTTTTCCATTATGTAACACTTAACTACAAGCTCAATTTCGTGACAGCATTGTAAAGTTTAAAGAACTCTTCTCTGATCACATATACCAATTATTGTGGAGGACTTATTCGGTTATTCCAGAAGATTACAACACACTCTCCCTTTAGATTCAACAACTAATTGGCCAATGAAACTGGCTTATCAGATGTTTGTAGAAGATGTTTCGAATGCCTTTTTGTGTCTACCAAAAAAAAGAACTCAAGTTGTTAAACTCCTTACAGGGCTCTGACGTTGGAACTTGCAGCTATTCAATGCCAAAGTGGTTCCTCTCCTAATGATCCTCATCTATTATCAAAGAAAAACAGTTACTTTCCAAATATATGCAGGCTGTTAGCAATCACTCATCTGTACTCTTGCAAAGAGGTAACAAATGTACAAAATTCTTCTTCATCACTATTTTTGCAAGAGGGAATCGCCACAAAATCTTTTCTATCATCACCGATGATGGATCCTTGATACAAAATCACAATGACATCCAACAAGAGGCAGTGAGGTATTTTGATTCTCTTCTTGGCACTTTCAGTTCAAATTTTGCTACCTATTCTGATCTTTGTAAATTCATTTCAAAAAGGGTTTCCCCAGTGGACTATGCTCTATTAACCAAACTTGAAGATGATAAGGAGATTGTAGATGTTTTTAGTATGGATGGTATGAAAGCACCAGGTCTCGATTCTTTGAATTGATGTTTCTTCCATAAGTCTTGTAATATCACAAGCCAGTTTGTTAAGAATGTAGTGTATGAATTCTTTTCTAATGATATTCTCCTGAAAGAAATCAATAGGACTTTCTTATGCTTAATCCTCGAGGGTTCTAACCCCTCTTATTTTGGAGATGTTAGGCCTATTGCCTACACCAACTTTCTCTACAAAATTATCTCCAAAATATTTGCTACTAGATTGAAAAAGGTTATAACTCCTCTAATCAGTGACAACTAGGGTGCTTAATTGTGTAACACGCAACTTGGTGATAATGTGTTGATTGTTCAAGAACTTCTAAAAGGAAACTCAAGATATAATTATACTCCTAATTGCACTATCAAAGTAGACCTTCACAAATCCTTTGATAGCGTAAGTTGTGATTTCTTATGGAAGATGCTTAAGGCTTTCGAATTTCCTAGTATTTTCATTGGATGGCTAAAGGAATGCATTTCTTCTGCCACCTTTTCTGTGTTGGTAAGTGGAAACCCCACAAACTATTTCAAGACTGCTAAAGGTCTCAAATAGGGGGATCTCCTCTCCCCCCTATCTCTTCATCCTTTGCATGAAGTGGAAATGAGTTCCAGCTTCAAGTTCTATTCTAGATGTGAGAAATTTGGTTTAACAAACTTATGTTTTGCAGATGACCTCCTTTTATTCTGCAGTGCCCAAATGGATTCTATTTAGACGTTTATGAAGGCACTTTAGAAACTTTCAAAGGACTCTTTACATTATAAATCAATTTTAGCAAAAGCCACTTCTTATTTCTAATGGAGCTTTACTTTGCAGTCTCACAATGCAACAATTATTGGAATGTAAATGAAATCTCCTCCCTTATTGTGTTTGGGAATTCCTTTTTCAACCAAAAGACTCAACTTTATTAATTGCCTGCCTTTTGTCGAAAAAAATCAAAAGAATTTGAGGTTTCATACAAAATTGGCAATGGGAAATGGATTTCGCTGTGGTTTGATAATTGGTCTGAACAAGGCTAGCTATTCCATTCCTAGGGGATTCATTGATCCTACCTCTACACACTAAGATATGCTCTCTGATCAATGGTAATTCCTGGCAATTCCTTGAATGCCTAAGACACCTGCAATCTCATTACCCCTTAATCCATCCACCCATGACATATTCTACTGGAAAGATCAGCCAATCCACAAAATGTCCAATAAGCTCATTAAAGATTTGCTTAAAAGAAGGAACCTTGAAGTTGAATGACACAAAATAGTCTGGAGTAAGGTATTAACACCTGAAACGTCTTTTCTTCTTTGGAAAAACATCAAAAACAAACCTAACACCACATATAGAATTAGATATTTGGAAGTTGACAGATCCTGGCCTTTGTCATTGGCGCAAGAGGAATCAAGCGATCACTTGTTCTTCGAATGCATTATTGCCGATAGACTACGAGAAACTGTTAAGAGAAAATTCCTCTAGTTCATCCAAAGGGAATGCTCTCTCCAACAACATGCAATGGCTTTCAGTCCAGACTTCTCTTTCAAGGCCAGTTAGTTAGATATTTACGATAGCTTTGGGACTTTGTGTGCAAGTTATTTGGAAAGAAAGGAACTTCAGAAGATTTGTAACCAAACTCACCTCCCTTGAGTCTCTCACTTCAAAAGTCATCAATGGGATAAGGGAATTGGTCTTGCTAAAGAATACTAGCCGAAACTGTAGTTCTACTCTATTATCTTCTTTAAATATTTAACTAAACTCTTTGAACTCTAAACATCTTTTTTTTTTTTTTTTTTTGGAGAACTCTAAACATCTTATTCTTGGTAAGCATCTACATTGAGTTTGTAATATGTGTAAGGATACCCCTTAAGCTTTATGATTTGCTGTAACACATTCCATTATTAATGATATAATTCATTTTCAGAAAAAGTGTTTTATGTAATAACTTGTGAAGCATGATATACCATAAAAAATGTGGTATAGTGCTGCTAGTTCTGATTGGTTAGTAAACCAATTAAGTTATCAACTATTCTTTTGTTTACAAACCGGGAAACGAAATTTAGAAAAGGAGAAATTGGTATTTGTACCGTTTTAGATTTTCTTGTCAAGTTGCTGCTATAAGTTATTGTTGGCATATGCAAATGATGGTTATCTACCTATGACGATAACCGATATTCAAATTCAAGTCTTGGGATTAGGTTCCTGTTGTTAGTTACCATGGAATAAAACGTGTTATCCCAAGCATCCCTATTTACTTAACTGCCTAATCAGTTTTTACTCTATAAGTACGTATATAACGTACTTGAGGAAAGAAAAAGAGAGTGACTAACTAAAAAGTTACAGTCTGAAAAGTGACTAAGTGGTAGGTTGTTGGAGAATCACTATCCTTCATTGTTAATTGAGCAAAGACACTTGAATCAGTGGAATCAAGTTGAACCTATAGTAGATTCAACATACCGTGAGTCAAGAACATTATAAAAGAATCCTCCATTTGTTGCTTTCACTATAAGAAGCACAAACACGGATACGACACGGACACGGGGACACACCAACTTTTAAAATTTGGTGGACACGGACACGGCATATATATATATTATAAAATTTAAAATTAAGAAAAAATTCAGAATTTATAATATAATATATATTGATTGATGTGTTTCAAGACTTTCAACATCTTGATAGTTCAGACATATTTAATACTTTATAAGCCCCTCTCAAAAAACATGGAGCATATATTCTATTAAGCAATGTCCGAGCGATTTTCAGACGTGTCCAATCTGTGTCTACCATGTGTCAGTAGGTGTCCGACACAGACACGTGTCCGACACGCAAATACAGCTCCATTTTACCGTGTCCGTGCTACGTAGCTTTAACTGTTTAAAGTTTCTCTATGAACCTTCATTCGTATCAGAGCACGGTCATGATTCTTTTCATGTTCCTCGGTGAATCTATAGATATGTTGTGCATGGTCTCATTTTAACAGAGCATTCTGAAACACAAAACTTTAATGTCGTACTGTTGAAATATTTCACATATGTATGATGATGCGTATGATAACATGACATCATGTATGTTATTTGTTGTTTGTGATATGATTATGTGAATTTTATATCTATCGATATGATTGATCATATCATTAAAAAAAACAAATCAATATACCATATAATTATGTAACATACTGATTTGTGAGATTATTCACATAATATGATGTGAATTAACCCATTGATATGGATATCATTGGAAACTAGATTTCGAGACGATTCCAACGGTATATTATATGCACAAATTAGAGTTTTGGTTAGAAAGATATGACTGTTTGAATGTTTACATAGTTTTAGTAAAACTCATAATTACCACTAAACCCACATGATTATATGTGGTAAGATATATGTTACGTTTGATAAAGAGTGGATCCCATATATTTCTTAAGAAAGAAAATGACAAGTTTTATTACTATGTGAATGCTCAATTTTTTTTTGGGTTACGTTACTATTCACAGGAAATAGTGGGAGTTTTAAATGTCATATTCTACCGACACCAAATTTTAATGGTTGGTTTATTTATTTATTTTCTATTTTCATGAAATTGCATGAAAATTGAAATAAATGTCCGTATATATATGAAAATTCTAGAAATTTTAAAAAATATTCTTGCTATTTTGACTATTTTCTTGAGATTATTTTTTGTTAGAATTGGTTATATGTGATTATTTGGCATTTTTCAAAATTATATGATTTTAGCAATTTTGTTTAAGGCATGTTTGTAATTGAATGTTATAAAATTTTTAAATATGCTAGTATGGGAAATATGATTTGCATATAAATGGGATTATATTGAGTTGAGTAAAATTTATTTCTTAATATATGATTTTTTAAGGCAAAATTATTTAAATAATTATGGGTTGGAAACTTCATGATGTAATGTGATTCTGCGAGTACCAAAGACTCATGTACTCATTTATGTTTCATTATAATTATTTCATATGATTGTTGCTATAAAATTGATGTATATATGGTGCTAATCGAGATTTATTCAAATGTTGCATTGCTTTTATATATTAGATGGATTCCAAACAAATCATAGTTGATCTTAACAAAGGTGAAAAGTTTAATAGTGACAGTTTTGATATATGGCACTAGAAAATTCAGTATGTGCTTGAGAAGCAAGAGGTTAGAGGCCTTAACATCTATGATGCCTCAATTCGAAGAGTACTGCCTAACACCACTGAGAACGTGAAGCTTATGATAGCTAGAAAAAGAAAAGCATTATTACTCACATCACATTGCTAAGCAGTTTGGAGAATGATCTCATGTGCGAGTATGAGCAATATCCCATTGCAAATGCCTTGTGGATGACTTTGAATCTGAAATTTGGAAAGACTTCCACAACTCAAATGCATGGCGCCTGGCTCTTAAATTTGATAACTATAAAAAACATCTTGATCATTCAATGAAAAAGCATTTGAGAGTCATATATGGCATGATATGCGAGTTGAAAGTGGCTGGAAGCAATCTTTTCGATGAGTAGCAAATCCAGATAGTGATTCGATCACTTCCTGATAATTGGGAGCACATGAGGGTCAATCTGACACATAATGACATCATAAAAATCATTGAGGCTATTGCACGTCATTTGGAGTTTGAGGAAGCGGGGCTGCCAGACCTCCAAATGTGTTGGTTGCTGAGTGTAGTTCTCGTAAGGCATTCAAGCCTAAGAGAAAAAGGACTAGAGGTGCTTCCAAAGGTATAAGAGTTACACCATGACCATATTGCTCGTGTCACTTGTTATGTAGCTACTACTTTGTTAGTTGATGAATCACTCTATGTGTGGATTGCAGACTCGAATGCAACCAACCACGTCATAAGGGACCGTATAGGGTTCGTTAATTATCGTCGAATTCTAGTTAGTAGCATTAAAGTATACATGGGGAATGATTCCAGTTTTGATGTGCATGGCATCGACTTTTATAAACTGGATATACAAAATGATCGCCCATTGTAGCCCCAAGACATACTTTCTTCTCCAGATATTCGATAAAATTTACTTTATGTTCTTACTTTGCTTAAGCTTAGCTGTCACATGATGCTTGAAAATAATAATTTGGATATTTTCTTTAGAACAATTTATTATGGTTCTGGTTTTGATATGAATCATTTTATGGTTTTGGATATTATTAATAATTCCATTATTCATAATAGTTTATTTTCATTGCTTGCTTCTATTGACATTAGAAATAATGATTAGCTTAAATGGCATAATAAATTGGGCCATATTGGGCAAGACAGAATGAAAAGGCTAGCTACATAAGGTCTTTTAGGCCCACTCGCTAAAATAGACTTACCCATGTGTGAACATTGTTTAACAGGAAAGTTAACTAGAAAACCTTTTGCAAAGGCTCAAAGGGCAAATTTTCCTTTACAATCAATCCATTCTGACATTTGTGAACCATTAAATGTGAGGACATGGCATGCTAATTCTTATTTTATACATTTATAGACGATTATATGCGCTTTGGTTATGTCTATTTGATCTTCCATAAATCTGAAGCATTGGATTGCGTTAGAAAATATATTAATGAGGTTGAGAATCATTTAAATAGAAAAAATAAAAGTTTAAGAACTAATTGAGGTTGCCAGATCTATCTGTTCAATTTAAAGAATTATGTAAAAGAAAAGGAATTATCAAAAAATTAATAATCCCAGGAACTCCTAACAAAAAGATGTAGCAAAAAGAAGGAATCACACTTTA
>JAOSBM010000205.1:26152960-26163390 GCA_027568955.1 Erythroxylum tenue
ATTATCTGTGATGATTTATATTTTTGTCACTAATACAATGGTAATTGTGACAATTTAGTATCTTTCACAATTAAATTCTCACTATTAATATATTAATAATGTTAAAATTTATGTTATCACTAAGTTTTGTCACTAAAAGCCTGTGAAATTTGGCACCAAAATAATTTTGGCGGGAATTAATTGTAATTGCGACAAAACATATGCTGATAACTAATATTTTCTATTTGTTGTAACAAAGCTTAGTTTGGTCACTAATATTTTTTTCTTGTTATGACGAAACGGTTTATCGTCACACAATATTTTATTTGTTATGACGAAATCTTTTGTCAACAAATATTCAATTAATTAGTGTCTATTTAATGTTGTCACAATCACCAAACTATAACTATGGTCACTACTATTTGCAATTTATTGACAATTTTTTATGCCTAAGTATTATTTCGTCATAGATATGAGGTTTATTGTGACAAAACAATTGATTGATACTATTGTTTGGATTAATTGTGATGATTTATTTTTGTTTCATTAATATAATGAGAATTGTGACAATTTAGTACCTTCACAATTAAATTGTCACTATTAATATATTAATATTGTAAAAAAATTATCACTAAGTTTTGTTATTAAAAGCCTACGTACTTGTTATGACGAAATCTTTTGTCAACAAATATTCAATTAATTAGTGTCTATTTAATGTTGTCACAATCACCAAACTATAACTATGGTCACTACTATTTGCAATTTATTGACAATTTTTTATGCCTAAGTATTATTTCGTCATAGATATGAGGTTTATTGTGACAAAACAATTGATTGATACTATTGTTTGGATTAATTGTGATGATTTATTTTTGTTTCATTAATATAATGAGAATTGTGACAATTTAGTACCTTCACAATTAAATTGTCACTATTAATATATTAATATTGTAAAAAAATTATCACTAAGTTTTGTTATTAAAAGCCTACGTACTTGTTATGACGAAAACTTTTGTCAATAAAAATTCAATTAGTTAGTATCTACTTTCCTTTTTCATGAAAGAAAATAAAAAAAAAAGAAAGGGGGAGAGGTTGCTAAATTGTGAGATCACAAGTTTTAATTTTAGAGTAATTAGGTTGTAATGTTATGATTACTTGAGTTGGTTAGAAGTGATTTTGTAATTTGCGGGAATGTTTTTTTTAAATTCTTTTATATTTTGCGGACTAATTAAATTGAATAGACGTAAATGTTAAAGTATTATTTTAAATAGAAATGAGAAAGAAGATTAAATCATATGAATGTGTGTATCTATTAGAAGGTATTGCATTTTCATAAGCTTAATAACAAATGACTAGTTTTTTTAGAATTAAAAAAATTCATTAATAAATGATGGAGATTACAAATGTATAAGGAGCTACTACCAAATTGAGTTAAACCCAATTAAAACACTGATGTCTGACTTAGTAGCAAACAAAACGGCATTTGCTAGAACCTTACGACATCGTTCAGCTCCAAGCAACAATATTTTACAAAGATACAAGACATAATATACTTCGGGTATAACGACTTAGGGCTTTCCTCTCGTCTTCGATGCCTTTCTCGATTTGGGTAGGGAGACGTAGTCCACTGGTGTGCGATGGCGCTTCTCTCCCTCTATTCTTCAATCATGGTAACAACACTTTGGACTCTTTCTCATCTTTAGGAAGATTTGCGATTTAGGGTTTGACCTCTAGCGATCCATCCATCATGAGTATATTCCATTGGATTGTGTCCAATTTTTGGTTTAATTTTGTATTCCTTTCTTACTAACCTTCTCGGGGCATCGCTTAGAGTTTCTACTTGGAACAAGAAGGAGCTGTCTTCTCCATCTTCTCCATCATCTCACCTTCAGTATCTCAACAAACTCATCCCAGGTAACATGTTATTACCAGCTGATCTATTCTTGAAGGCATGTCATCTCCAAGATGTGATTAATCCGTACCTGATTTCTTGTAAGGGAAGAATGTCCTGATCTGGTGAATACACATTGCGATATTCAACCCAGCGAAATGCTATTCCAGGTAATGTTAGCGTTCCTTTCTATTATGCTGGTTGAGGATGATGAGATCTACAAAATATGCAGTGTAATAGGCAATCCAACTAAGGATTCTTGGGTTGATGGACTTGATCTTGCAAGAGCTATAAACTACCAATTTCCACAGGTCAGATTATTTGTATCCGTGTCATATAAGAAGCATGTTTAAATATATTTGCTTATTAATGTTTGATTAATTTGGAAAATTGAGGAGTATTTCTTAATGTTGTTTGTTCTTAATAGTTGTAATTCTGTAAAGTTTTTTTTCCTTGACAGAATGGTAAACTCAAAAACAAATGCATGCCATTTTAAGAATTCTAGGTGCTTTTGTATTTACAGTCTATACATTTTGAATGAATAAGATGTAAGATGACTTTGAATGTTACTCTGCTGCAGTTTGCTGGTGTAATCCTTTATGTCCTAATACCATCTGCAAGTAATGATGCAATCAACCTTATTATGGTCAGTACTGTTTGCAGTGAGTTTAGTCTTGTATTTTTTTGTCCCTTCTTTTGTACAAGTTCATGTATGCTTTCCCTTTCTCATTGATCCTTCCCTATATTTCTGAATATGCAGTCACTTTGTTTAAAAATCCCTGCAAAAGGCCTACAATTGGAGAGGATGTGTAGGAAGATTGCCCAAAGGATGTGACAAACATGAACACATTAGTGATAAATTTATTGTAACATATAATCTCTATTTAGTGACAACATTATTGTAACATAAAACTTTCATACTTGTGACGAAATATGTTAGACAATATGATCACTGATGTAAATTTCTTTTACTAATAATGCAATTCTATTGTTGAATTGATAGTTTTATTTGTGACAGTAATATACACTTTAGTGACAATATTTTTCTAAGAACAATTTTTCATTTTTATGACAAAATGATGTTGATATTTTTTCCTTAAAATATCAGTGACCAAGGAGTAATGGACACTGATAAAAAAAAGCACGAGTGACAAATATTTTGTCATTTTTTTCAATTATTTTAGTGGCGATAATGTTATCACAATAAAATGAAGTGTTGTTACGACTTTATTTGTCATTACTTTATATTATTTTTGTCAACAAATTTGTCATAAATATGTAAAGTTACTGTGACCATATAGTTTTGTCACACATTCCACAGGTTTTAGTGTAGGTACTTTTGTCATAATAAAATGAAGTACTGTTACGACTTAATTTGCCACTTCTTTATATTATTTGTGACGATAAACTTGTCATAAATATGTAAAGTTACTGTGACCATATAGTTTTGTCACACATTCCACAATTTTTGGTGTCGGTACTTTTGTCACAAAAATGTCGCAAAATTGTGACCATTTTTTAAATTAGTCACTATTTTATTAGTGACGGAGGTATTTGTGATGAGAGGTGACGACTTCAAAGATTAGATACTATTAATACTAGTGATAAATATTACTTCTTTTAGTGACAACTTTTATTTTCACTAAAAATACAATTTCTTGTAGTGATTACCAATACATACTTAGAAAGTCCAAGTCACTTGCAGATGAACACTCAACAATACTCACCATTTCATTTGGTTCCACAAAATTCTCAAAGTTGTGAAATCATGCAACAACAATGCAATGCTCTTAAGTCCGAGTGGAAAGACAAACTGATGGAATTCTCTCTTTCTTTTTGTATGTCATAAATACAAATACTACAACATAATTGTTAAATAAGTGAAGTAATAACCATAAAAGAAACTTCAACCGCAATCCTTAAAGCCTAATACAAACACCAAACACTTACAAAAAGAAAAGACATTGTTTAGTATCTTCAAATATGTGTTTACTTAGCTTTCTTTTATAAATGTAATAAACTGAGGAACCATTGTTGTCTATTGATATAGTGACATTGTGTTGAATGAAATCGTTCCTTTCTGTTTTTCTATTTTTTGTATTTTCCTACTGCGTAAACTTAACTATAAATAGGAGCAGTAATTCGAAGAGATATTGGGTATTGTATAGTTAGTTATATATTTGAAGGTGCTAAACAACTACCACTTGTCCTCAGTACAATAGAAGGACCTTCAACACTAAAAGTCCCAAAATTGTTGATAATAGTAATTAGTGACGATTTATATTCATTGCCAAATTCTCGTAGCAAAAAACTATACGCGACGTTTTCACCAAATCGTTGCTAATTATTTTTTGCTACGGGTACTTTTCATAGCAATAAATAATAGGCGAACGTTTTTCTAAATCATCACCAGTAAGCTTTGGCTATGGTTCGTTTTCATCATTAAAACTTATTAACTACATCTATAGAAATGTAGCTAAAAACTTTTAGTTATGAAAAGAAAGCGTAGCTAAAAGTTATTGATGACATTTTTAAAAACGTATCTAAGTATTTTTAGCGATGTTTTGAAATTTTTAATATATATTATAACTAAATATTATATCATGTAAATTATAATTATTGGTAACATTTTTAATTGATATTATTGTATTTAATATTTAGATTTTTTATTGTATAATTTATTATACAAAAATATAATAAAAATAATTGAAAATTAGAATAATTGTATATAGAAAATAAAATGTCATTAAATATAATCATGCATAAGATGTTAATTACAAATTCAAAAATACATATATATATAAATAAAAATAAAAATATTAATTTGATAAATAGGATTCGTTTTCATTTTCATTGCTTACATCGGCCAATACAATAGAGATGACTGTGTCAATATGAGGCAGCTCAAAAAGATGTGATTGTGATAAAAGTGTTTTTACAATACCTACTTGTGTAAGGCCTCATTCAATTCAATATAACCCCATTTTTCTCCTCTGTTAGTCTTAGTCAAGAAAAAAGACAGTTTTGGAGGTGGTGCGTGCTATACCTTAAGCTTAATAAACATATCATTCAATAAATATAATAGAGTCACAATTTTATTGAAAAATGATAGAAAATTTTAAAGAAATTAAAAACTTTAATAAAAAATTTTGAGATCAATTTGTAAAATAAAAATTTGTTAGACTCCATATTTTACTTGTCTAAGCAACTACATATATCTTAACAAAAAATACAAATTTAAAAAGTTCCAAAAAAAATAACTTCATTGTGAATTTTAAAAAAGCATGAAGAATTAAAACAAAGCACTATGACCATTACGAAATAATGTAATCTTCTTGTGTTTTTGTCTGAGTTCTTCTAATATCAATTTCAACCATACTACTTTACTAACTTGTGAAGTTGTCACAGATTCTGCTTCTATTATTAATTTAGTTAATACAAATTATATCTTTGAAACATAACTTATAACCTTCTAAATAAGCATAAACATGTAATCTATAGTGAAGTTACTTTTGTCAAGAGTATCTACATAATTAGAGTCAACTTATACTTTGACAATAATGTCTAATCCTCCATATTTTAACACAACATCATAGGTTCCTTTAATATATCATAGGATCATCGTATAACATTCAAAAGCTCTCTCTCAGGATTAACCATGGAGTGATTGATCACTCCCATTGAATATACAATATCCAATCTTATATAAATCATGGTGAACAATAAACTACCTACTATAAATGCATATGGTACTCAAGACATCTTTATCATCTCATCTTTATTGTTAGGGCTCATACTAAAGGATAATTTAAAATTAATAAGAATAGGGGGAGATATTGAATTATTGTTATTTATATTGAAATGTAGTACTTTAAGTTATTTTATAATTCAATCTTTCTATTATTTTGGTCTCGATCAATTTTAATCCCTATAATCTAATTTGTTGGTCTTAATTCCTTCATTTTAAATTCCCTATCTTAATATTTCTTCAGTTATTTAATATGAATTTTATCATAGTTTGCAACTAATGTATTGTCTATATAAAACAGTAATATAATGAAGTTGTTATCACAAAACCTCTTAAAATATGCATAAAAGTCTATATAAGTATTTTGTATCTAAGGATCATAGTGAAGGAATCAAATCATTCATACCATCATTTTGGTGCCTGTTTAAGACTATATAGAGATTTTTTTTAACTTGCCAATAAAGTTTTGTCTTCTTTTTCCTTTAAAGCCTTCTAATTGGAGTATATAAATTTCTTTTTTAAGATCTCCATTAAGAAAAGTAGTGCTCACATCTAACTATTATAAATATAAGTCTAACAAAACACACATTTCCATGACTATTTTTAACTTTAGCAAGTCGAACCATAAGGGAAAATATTCTATTGAAGTCAATTCCTTATTTTTGATCATATCCTTTTACCACTAATATTGTATGATACCGCCCTACTTGATCTTCACCATTTTGCTTTATCTTGATGATCCATTTGTTATTAATTGGCTTCCTTCCTTTTGGTAATGGTACAAATTCCTAAGTTTTATTTTTATGAAGAGTTTTAACTTTTTTCCTACATTGCTACCATTTACTAAGAGACATCTAGTTTGTTAAGAGCTTTTTGGAGGGTTAATAAGTTTCTATATTTTGTTAAAAGGAAATATGCTATATTTTCCTCCATTATGTAATATTACTTATTAGTTTTAATATACGATTTGATTGACAAACTTCTAAAGCTTCAGACTCAACTAGTTCTTGAACCACTTGCTCTAGTACTACTTTAAAAGAAGTCCCTTGTCAAAATTCCCTTTTCATTAATTTTTATACTTCTTTGTAAGTTGATATTTTTCTTCTTCTTTCATTTGTAATTTATCTTCTATAAAGGTGAACTCCCTTCTAAGAATAACCTTATTAATAGTGAGATCCAGTAAGTTATACCTCTTTACTCTATCAGCATATCTTAAAAATAAGTATTTTCAAGATCTTGAATCTAACTTTGTGATTTATTTATCATTATACATCCTATAAACAAAAGTATTAAATACATTGAGGATAGTTTAATCACTAACTTCCCATTCCATATATCCATCAATTTTTTTAACCCAATTGTAGTTTAGGGAATCTAATTCGCCACATAACAAGTAATATTGACTACTTATACCTAGAAAGCCTTAAGTAGGCCAACAACTCTCAACATTACTGTTGTTCTTTCTAACATATTTCTATTTATCCTCTCTACTGCTTTATTTTGTTGAGGAGTGTATGAAGCAATGAAATGTCTTTTAATGCCCTTCTTGCTCACAAAATGAATCAAACTCATTGTCAATATATTCTCCTTCATTATCTATCCTTAAGCATTTATTCTTTTTACCATAATCAAGTTCAACATATGATTTGAAAACTTTAAATACTAACAATGCATTTGCTTTCCTCTTGATAAGGAATACCTAACACCTCCTAAAATTAACACTAATGAAAGAGAAAATTATTTTGGCCTCCTAAGGATAAAATTAATTCTTACCACGTGTTATAATGAACAAATTTAAAAATAACCTCCTCCTTACTTAAGTTCATTCCCCAAATCACTCACTGCCATAGAGATGACAGTATTAGCTGGTTAACAGATCCATAGAGATGACAGTATCAGCTGGTTAACAGACTCTAAAGGAGTGTTCATTAACAAATCTTATTATCAGATCCTTCAACTTCACAGAGAGAATGTTCCTTAGTCTGATTTGTTATAGAAAGACTCATTTAACTCTAAAGGTGCATTGATTAACTGATTGGTAATTAAGAAAATACTCAGAACCAAGAATAGGTGGTTTGGTTCTTATGATCCAATATGTGCGTTATGGAAAAAGATCGAAGAAGATAGAGATCATCTGTTCTTTCAATGCAGATATTCCAAATCAGTTTGGAGTATAATCGTGCATCTACTGGCAAAATATTCCCAAACTTATGTTTGGCATGAAACACTAATTTGGATCACTAGGTTGGCTAAAATTCAGAAACACAATGGAGTAATCTTTAAGATAACATTCGTTATAGAAATCTATTCCCTATAGAAAGAAAAAAAAAGAAAATTTATAGAGGTCAAGAAACAAGCAGAAATCAACTAGCAGAGGATATAATCAATTGGAATAGAGCTGCAGCAATATTTAAGAATGCTCATAACAACCCGTCTACTGAATTAAAAAACTTACAGCATTTGTAAATCTATCAAAATGTTATTATTTTGCCTCTTTTGTTATATTAGATAACTGATGTATGATTTTACTATATCATAGTAATTTGTAATATTATAATGTTGGAATAGCTTTGTTATGGTTAATGAAATTTATTCATTTTTTCAAAGAAAAAATAATATTACTTCTTAAATTTAATGTGTTAAATCTTACATGGTATTGTTGTAACACAATGGTCATAAAAGGGTAGTGATACCTTTGCAAGCTCTGGGAGTAGCTTTTGCTTAAGAAAGATCTTTATTCATTATTTAGATATATATATATATATATATATATATAAAATTTTTTGATGCCATAACATTTAAGAGCTTTCACTTAAACTGTTTAGAGCGACTAATACTTTTGCTCCTAGTAATGTCTCTCCTTTTAAAATTTATAATTTTGCATATATTCTTTTTTGTTTTATAAGGATAAGCGCTCCTCGAATTATCTTCAAAATCTTGTTTAAATTTTCTATTATAGACAAAAGAACATCTAGTCAGCTAATAGATAATAAATTATTCTTCAAGCCCTCCATATGTCATACCTTATGAAGATTATAAATTATACCATCATACATCTCTAGTTTGATGGTTCTAATACCAATAACCTTTAAATGAAAATCACCATAATTGTACACAAATGCTCCTAAGGTATGCTCATAATGATGGAAGCATTCTCTTATAAAGGTCATGCAAAAAGTCGCTCTTGATTTGAAGAGCCATACATCGAGTAATGATAACCTACTTTTAATTGTTATTGCTGCTTCACAACAAAAAGCAACGCCATCATTTGTAAGTACTTGTAAAATTCTTTGAGCACTAAAATTCTTCCTATTTAAATTACAGGAAGGACCTTTCCTACCATAATTATAACATTTTAAATTCTTTTTCTTGATTTTGATATAATATGATTTTAGCTCCCCCTTGGGTCATGTTCTATTGATCTCCCTCTTATCATTATTAAGGCTTTAACTTATTGTGAATTTAATTGCTTCATGTTCTATTAATCTCCCTCTTATCATCATTAAGGATTTAACTTATCATGAATTTAACTGCCTATATTCCTTATTCTTTCTCCAATTTTCCTTAGAACTTCACTTCATCAAAAAATAAATAGTTTATAAGAAGAATATTGGTTAAGTAGATGATAAGTCGATTATATGAATTAGGTTAAATTTGAACTAGAAATTTAGTGTGGTCATATGGCTCTATTTTATAACCCATATATATGAGATGAGAGAATAGAGTACTCAAATCATTAATGTGCTTAGTCATTAAGGAGGATTATAATATTCAAAGAGTATGAAGTTTTCTATTATGAAAATTTTATTATGAAGTGACTTAACCTATACAATTTTTAGAGATGATTCCATATCTTGTTTAATTTTGTTCATATAAACTTAAAAAAAACTTGATCAAAAAGCGAGATAAATATTTGCAACATTATTTTCTTCCATTGCCTTCCATTTGTTATCATTTATGAAGCATGCGAACATTTTACTAATGGTTACAAGGCAATCATCTTCAACTTCTATAACGAGAAATTATTCATACTAAACTTTTCAATCTTAAATTTGATTATCATTTTTTCTATCTCAAATTACTTTGAGCTGAGAGAAGTATTCTTCACTATTTTATATATACGTGAATCGTACCTAGTACCATCAAAGGTGAATAATATCTAACTTATTTTCTATTGTGGAGGTTTCACTTATAATGAAAACCAAAAATCATACAATAAGTAGATATATACACCTTAATATGATCTAATACTAGTTGGAATGAATAGGTGAACAAAGTAAGATCATAGCTCAATTAAGATTAAAAGAAATAAGATATACACAAATATTATTATAAGAGATGAGTTACAATACAAATAGTCACTAACTATAATTTATAACTTAGAGTATAAGATTGGTATCCTTACAAACTCTACTCTTGGATACCTGAATTTATTTATTGATAAAATAAGAAGATGGATGGCCATTTACAGGCGAATCAAACTAACCATAGTTACACATTTCAATTTATTATGATTACCACACATTTTAATATTTATTTCTTGTTAAGTCAAAATAACTTTACGTGTTAAATAAATTTTGATGATAAACAAACAAAAAGATAAATGAAAAGCAGACGCAGATGAAATAAGAAAAGCAGACGCAGAGAAAATGAGAAAAGCAGACGCAGACGGAAGCTACGAAGAGAAAAAGCAAATGAAAGCGTATACATAAAGAAAAAGCAGACGCAAGCTTATACGAAGCGGAAAAACAGACGAAGCGGAAAAACAGACGAAGCGGAAAAACAGACGATACGAAAAACAGACGAAAGAAG
>JAOSBM010000205.1:26172135-26182447 GCA_027568955.1 Erythroxylum tenue
ATAGCTCCCAAAAATTAAATCCATCAGAACCTCAAAATTCATTTAAATCATGCTTAACTCGAGAAAAAAATATGGGGGCCAACAGCAATCTAGATATATCAAAGGATTGTCTAACTAAGAATAGACATAATAATGAAAGCAAGTCAAATGATTCGTCAAGGTCTATTAATATAATATAAAGAAAGGACTTAAATTATAGTAATAAAGGTATATTTTATATTTCAAACATAACTTCATGAGTCATCGACGTTAGATATGAGATATTTACTTCACATGAAACCAAAAATGATTAACTTGTATTATACATATTAGGTAAATTTAATTTTATCTAGTTAGAGGATGATAAGGTTTGCAAAATTATCAGAGTAAGATCAGCCAAGATCATGATGTCTAATGTTGTTGTTAGGATGATGTGTGATACTTCACATGCATCATATTTGAGTAAGAATATGATCTATTTATACATTTTATATACAAAAAAGTTTTCATTATAAAACTGACAAAGAAAATATTAACGTAGCAGAGTCAACGGATTATAGTGCTACATTATGTCACTTGCAACTAGGTCACCTCAATAAATGAGGAATGATAAAACTTCATAAAGGAGTCAAACACTATAAGTTAGATTTGTTTTGTTATCCATATTCTATTTGAGTCAAAACATACATTTTTTGTTATCCACATTATGTTTAAGTAATCTCATCAACTTTTTAACATGTTGTTATAACTTTGATCATCTTTAATAAAAGTAACTTGAAATGATATCAATACGTCAAAAAAGCTATATATTCATGAACTTCCTTAAGTAAGCAATAGGAAACTGATAAATGATTAATTTATTATATTTATATACCCATATTTAATGAGCTATGCTTATTATTTAATGGTTTAATAATATTTTTGGTAATTATTTTGCTTCAAGTATGTTTGTAGGTGACAATTACCTTCACAAACTAAGAGGAGATGTATTCAGTTGAAATTATGGCATGGAATGGAAAAACTAGAGCAATTGTAGACTTGTAAGACCATGTAGAGGGACGATATAAGTCACTATAAACTTGTGGAACTTCAATAACATAATTCTTGCCTATGTGGTCTTATACACCTTTTTATATTGACATATATGGCAATGTATGTTGGACCCCGTTTCCAGAGTCCAACTCTGGAATAGTAAAACGTGAGCGTAATATCCTGTTAGGGCCGGTCCCATTTACTCCCCACGTTCTTACACGTCGTAGACTTCTTCTCATCGTCCACCATTGGTTCAAGAATCTTGATGAAAATGACGTAAGTACCCTTAAAGTTACAAAGTGCAATCACACCTTTCCTTGTCACGAGCGCACACGTGGCTTGATTCTTCCTGCTCTGACTCAACTCCCAGGGTGTGATCCAAGGCTTTGTGACTTACTCACTCAACAAGTAAACAAGCTCACATCACCATTACTTATCCCGAAGCGACCATGAGAGGTGGTTGGGTGAAGGGCATGCGAGACGAAAATTTGAAAACAGTTAATTTGTAAAGAGAAATTTCTCCGCCAACCACGGCGGGTTCGCCTCGGCAAAGTATATGCTCACCACGGCAAAACCTTCGATTCCAGACACCCAAACTCAACTATGCAACATTAACATTTTTCACCTTCACATTCAATAACCACATCTATAACTCAATCAAAAGATGGATTGAAAAAAGTACACAAGAAACTTCTTCAAATCATAGTCTCTTGAAAAAGAAATGCGAAAACTTAGAAAGCCATGTGCAAACACAAATATATATTCCATTAACATCAAAAGATAAGAGTTTTACAAAGCTTTAAGGGGCATTTCTAGTCACATTACATCATAATCCAAAAATAGAACTTTTACATGAACAAATAATGCTTGAAATGCGGCTAAAGCTTTGTGTTCTACAAAAACTAACTTAAAATACAAAATATGCAGATTTGGAGTGATGCCCATATGCTCTATCACTCGATTTCTTACTCATCACTTGAAGATGGGAAAGAAAGGAGGTGAGCTTACAAGCTCGTCGGTAACAAGTTTGTTATGGAGAATAAGCAAAATCATTTAAAAAATATTCATTGCCATTTCATCTTTGCATTTGATCCATAAACGCATATTTCTCAAAATTCTCAACTTGTCAAGCAATTCATAAGCACATAAACATGTATTTATCAACTTGTTAACTTATCATAACCACGTAAGAAAATCAGAATGGTTTGGGTAGGTCCATGGGGGAGTTCTTGCAAATCTCCATTGATAACAGAACGAACTATCACAAACCCACATAATGGTTTTGAGTAGTCGTAAATAGAGGGGAGTCTGCGAAGGAGCTCCATGCCACTAGCGGGTAGGTAGGAAAAACCTTTAATAGAGTCAATGTTCACTTGACAGAACAGAATGGACCGCCACAAACCCACACAACATGTATTTCATGACTTGAACATATTGGCCAAAAGGCACATTTTGAAAGCATGATTTCATAAGCATAATTTGTTTCCAAAAACCATTTCCATCTTCATTTCATACATCTTCAACACAATTTAAGAACCAAACATGTAGCAAATTTCTCTATTCATTTAAGAAGCAAATAAATGCAACATTTAAGAAGCAATAAATGCAACATTTAATAAAGTGGTTGAAATCATTTAATTCTATTAGATTTGAAAACCTTCATGGCTCATTAACTCTACTATAAACATGTAACCCACCTTGAATTCCTTGCTTAAAACTTGCTCAAAGATGCCTCTCCTCTTTCTCCTCTTGCCTTTCTTGATCCCCTTCAACATTAGCCAATAAAATCCCATTCAATAAGAATGCAAATTGAAAACCCATAAAGCACATTCACTAAAATTTATTCTAAAATATTAAAACCCATGCACTTCCTAAGCTTCATGAACCAAAATCCTTCAAAAAATCCAAAGGATTTTAATTGGACTTACCTCGAATCTTCACCCAATAAAGGGATTTTTGGTACAAATGAAAGTTCTTCTCTTTCTCTTTCTTTTTCTTTTCTTGAGCAACCTCAAAAACTCTCTTAAAAGCTAAGAAAAGATGAAACCTAACTCAAACTTCCTTCTTTTCTATCCTTTCTTTCTTCTCCACGACACACTCACTTCTTTGTCTCTTCCACTCACTTTTTTCTTCTTCTTCTTCCTATTTTACCCTTAATGAGTGTAAAATGTCCACTTTTCCCTTCCTTTAATGCCTTATGGCTTTTAAACTTAAGTGACATGCCAAAATTGCCCTTTTTGCTCTTACTCTTTAATTCTAACCTTTCTATTCTAAATTTTAATTGCTACTTATGGTTGCTAAATTAATGAATAAATTCAAGGAAAATAAAATAAAATAAATCAATAAATAAATAAAAAGAAAATTTTGGGGTCCAATAATTCTCCCCCTTTTAAAAGAATTCCGTCCTCGAAATTCTTACCTAAGTCATTAAAGAGGTGTGGATACTTCTCCTTCATGGCCTCCAAGGGCTCCCATGTGGCCTCTTCCATAGAATGATTTTTCCATAGGACTTTAACTAGTTGAACTATCTTGTTCATGAGGACCTTTTGCTTGGTGTCCAAAATCTCCATTGGAGCCTCCTCATAAGTCAGATCATCTCTCAACTGAACCTTAGTGGTCTGAATAATATGAGAGGGATTTGATCTATACCTCCACAGCGTGGAAACATGAAAGACATCATGTATTTGTGACAATTCTGGTGGCAATGCCAACCTATAGGCTAGCGATCCAATCCTCTCAACAATCTCGTAGGGACTCACACAACTCAGGCTCAACTTGCCCTTCTTGCCAAATCTCATGACTCCTTTCCAAAGAGAGGTCTTAAGAAAGACTTTCTCACCAACTTCATACTGCATTTCCTTTCGGTGTACATCAGTATAGCTCTTAATTCTATCTTGAGTTGCTTTAAGCCTTTGCTTAACTAGGTTGACCTTATCAACTATCATCTGAAGTAACTCTATCCCTATTAATTTCCTTTCTCCTTCTTCATCCCAGCATATAGGAGTTCTAAATCTTCTTCCATACAGTGCTTCATAAGGATCCATTTGAATGCTCGAATGGTACGAATTATTATAAGCAAATTCCATCAATGGCAAATGCTCATCCCAAGCACCTTTGAAATCCATCACACATTCCTTGAGCATTCCTTCAAGGGTTCGAATGATCCTCTCAGATTGGCCATCTGTTTGAGGTTGAAAAGCAATGCTACAATTTATCTTGGTCCCCAAAGCTTCTTGCATACTTTCCCAGAATCTTGAAGTAAACTGAGGATCTCTGTCAGAAACTATAGAGTTTGGAATCCCATGTTGTCTCACTATCTCATCAAAATACTTCTTTACTAGCACATGCAGAGAATCAGTCTGTTTAATTGCTAAAAAATGGACTGACTTCGTCAAACGATCAACAATTACCCATATAGCATTATGCTTTCTACTAGTTTTAGGCAAACCCATCAGAAAATCCATGGTTACCCTTTTCCACTTCTATTTAGGAATGGAGAATGGCCTTAACTTGCCAGAAGGTGTCTGGTGTTCAGCCTTGACTTACTGACACACTAGACACTTGCTTGCATATTCTGCTACATCCTTCTTCATGCCTTTCCAATAGAAATGCTCTCTCAAATCTCTGTACATCTGGTGCTACTTGGATGCAAGGCATAAGGTGCATTATGTGCCTCATCGAGTATCTCATCCTTCACTTCCTTGACATTCAGAATGCAGAGTCTATTTCCTACCACCATCAGTCCATCATCCCTCACTACCACTTCAAATTTCTTGCCATTCTTAATTTCTTCTCAGAGCTTGTTAAAATCTGCATCTTGTGCTTATAACTCTTTAACTTTCTCCCTGAATATTGGTCTCACTCTAAAATTAGAAAAAATGCAATCAGGTTCCTCCTGTTTCAAGCTTATTCTGAGCCTAGCCATCTCTATCAACAACAACAAATAAATTGTTTTTACATGAGCTATGGAGGATTTCATACTCAAGACATCAACCAATACATTTTCCTTTCCTGGGTGGTATTCAATCAACAAGTCATAATCCTTAAGCAACTCTAACCACCTTCTCTATCTCAAATTCAACTCTTTCTAGCTCAATAAGTATTTGAGACTTTTATGATTTGTAAAAATCCTCGTCTGAACTCTATATAGATAATGTCTCCAAATTTTTAAGAAAAAAATTACTTCTGCTAATTCTAGATCATGGGTCGGGTAATTTAATTCATAAGGCTTTAGGTATCACGAGGCATAAGCTATTACCTTGTCTCCTTGCATCAACACACAACACAAACCCTTTCTTGAAGCATCACTATAAACTGTATAACTCTCATCTCGCATGGGCGAGTTCAGAATTGGAGCACTTGTCAATCTATGCTTAAGCTGCTCAAAGCTTCGCTGACATTCATCACTCTAGATAAACTTATGATTTTTTCTTAATAACCTGGTCATTGGAGCAGCTATCATGGAGAATCCTTCAACAAACCTCCTATAATATCCTACCAAACCCAAAAAACTTCTCACTTCTGCCACTGTCTTTGGTGCATGCCACTTCACCACTGCTTCAACTTTCCTCAAATTAATATGTATCCCATCTTTCGAAATTACATGTCCAAGGAATATCACCGCATAAAGTAAAAATTCACATTTGTTGAATTTGACATTAAGCTCCTTCTCCCTTAGTGTTTGCAGCACTATCCTAAGATGTTCCTCATGTTCCCCTACGCTGTTGGAATAAACTAGAATGTCATCTACAAATACGATGACAAATTGATCTAGATATTCCCTGAAGATCCTATTCATGAGATCCATAAACGCAGCTAGAGCATTAGTCAATCCGAATGGCATGACTAGGAAATCAAAATGCCCATAACGTGTCTTGAAGGTTGTCTTGTTCACATCAGATTCCCTGATCCTGATCTGATGATAGCCTGAACTTAGATTAATTTTGGAAAAGACCCTTACTCACTGCAGCTGGTCAAACAGATCACCGATTCATGGCAGAGGATACTTTTTCTTGATAGTCACCTTGTTGAATCTCCGATAATCAATGCACATACACCATGTTCCATCCTTCTTTTTAACAAACAGAACTGGCGCTCCCCATGGTGACGAAATTGGCCTTATATACACCTTCTCTAACAGTTCTTCCAACTATTCCTTAAGCTCCTTCAGCTCAGCTAGAGCCATTCTATAAGGTGGTATAGAGATGGGTGCGGTACCTGAAATCAGGTCGATGGCAAACTCAATCTCCCTCACTAGTGGCAAACTAGGTAAGTCTTCTAGAAACACGTCTTGAAATTCCTTCACAATCGACAAATCTTCTAACTTACCTTCATTCACATCGGTGTCCACAACACGTGCCAAGAAGGCTTTATACCCTTTTCTCATCATCTTGTCTGCTAGAAAAGTTGAAATAGTTCATGGTGATGGTGTTCTTTTGTCCCCTATAAAAATCACCTTCTCCTCCTTGCCTAGATCAAACTCTACCTCCTTGAGGCTACAATCCAACTTTGCATGATATTTTTCCATGGTGTCCATTCCCAGTATGACATCTAGGCCCTTCAAATCTAGAGGCAACAGATCCACTACCAGTCTAGCACCATCAATAAAGAGTTCACAGTCTGTATATGCTTAACTTATTATCACTTTCCTCCCTAAAGGAGTACTAGCAATTAATGGACTATCCAGTGGCACCAATTCAACACCATGTAATATCATGCTTGCAGAAACAAAAGAATGTGTGGAGATAGAATCAATCAGTAAATATACTTCATAATTAAATAACTGAGCCATACCCATAACAACTTTAGGTGTGGCTGCAGCTTCATCTCTGGTCATGGCAAACACCCTTGCCTGTGCCTGAGCCCTTGACCTTACAGGAGGAGTAACCTTCTTTGCCGCTCCAGAACTTCCCACCTCAGTGGCTGGCCTGGTTCCTACTGTTGCAGCTCTCTTTGGGGCTTGCAACTGTGACCCATCTTGCTTTGGTGTTTGTGTACATTCCTTGACCATGTGTCCCTTCTTTCCCCATCGAAAACATACCCACGATAGCTTGAAGCACTCTCCTCGGTGAAACTATCCAAAATGTTCACATTGAGGGTTCGTGTACCTACTCCTCTCCATCCTGCTATTGCCTCCCACAGTTTAGGCTTGCCCTGAAGCTGTCTTTGCTTGCTTGTTCTTAGTAGAGCCGCTACTTCCCACTTCACTCTGTGTGTGGGGAGGCTCCTCATACTCCTCTTAGGCATTGGGGTACTCATTCCCTTCTTGGAATTTTGTTACCGATTCTTCCTCTTCCTATTCACTTCATATTTTATATTCTTCAGTTTCTCATCTTAGAGTGTAGCATCTACCAACAGCTGGTAATCACAGAAGTTATGGATTAACACCTTCTCCTTGATCCCCAAATGAAGTCCTCCCTCAAATTTACGGCACTTATCCTCCTCACTCCTAACAATATTGGCCACATACCATGAAAATTGGGTGAACTTCAGCTCATATTCACTCACACTCATGTCCCTCTATGTGAGATTTAGGAACTCTTTGGCCTTCTCTTAGACATAGACCCTCGAGAAGTATTTCCTCCTAAAAACTTCCAAAAAGTTTCTCCATGACAATACCTATGGTATGACCTAACTATGGGGCACTGATTCCCACCAATGGAGTGCATCCTCTTGTAGCAAGCTAACTGCATAATCTAGTTTCTCCTCATCAGACCACTTCATCTGATACAGGACTCTCTCTGTCCTTTTCAACCATGCTTCATCCTTTTCTAGATTCGTAGTCCCATGAAATTGTACAGCCCTATACTTGCAGAGCTTATCATACTGTCCACTTTTATCCATTGGAGCTTGAACTGGAACTTGTGGCATTTAGCCCATAGCATGCGTGAAAGCCTGAGCAAAGGCTTGAAAGAATCGCAGATCCATGGGGATTACTTAGGACATAGGAGGAGGAGGCGGTGGCATTTCATGTTGTACAATAGGTACCTCAAAATCAGGAACAGAGTGTGTCCCCGCATCCTGTGGGACATAACATTCATCCATACTTCGTCGATAAGAGCAAGGTCGAGTCCTAGCTCCTTGAGTTCTCTTTCGAGGCGGCATAATCACTCCTTCAATTTAAAACCATGTAAAAATCTTTAGTTCATGCTTCATGTAAAACAATTTCAAATTATGTAAAACAATGCATGTTGTTCATTTAAAAAATTGCATGTTCATTTCATATTTCAAAACTACCCATGTCATACCAAGGATACCCTTAAACCTATTCACTCTGAAATCATAGGATGTTGGACCTCGTTTCCGGAGTCTAACTCTGGAATCGTAAAACGTGAGCATATTACCCCATTGGGCCTGATCCCATTTACTCCCCATTTTCTTGTACGTTGTAGACTTCTTCTAACTGTCCACCATTTGTTCAAGAATCTTGATGAAAATGACAAAAGTACCCTTAAAGTTACAAACTGCGATCGCACCTTTCCTTATCGTGAGCACACTTGAGGCTTGATTCTTCCTACTCTGACTCAAATCCTAGGGTGCGAACGCACCCGGGTTCCTCGTGATCACGACCAAGGCTTTGTGACTTATTCACTCAACAAATAAATAAGCTCACATCACCGTTACTTATCCGGAAGCGACCAAGAGAGACGGTCGGGTGAAAGGCATGCGAGACGAAAAGTTAAAAACAGTTAATTTGTAAAGAGAAATTTTGCCGCCAACCATGGCGGGTTCACCTCGGCAAAGTATATCTTCGTCGCGATAAAACCTTCGATTCCAGACACCTAAACCCAACTACGCAACATTAACATTTTTCACCTTCACTTTCAATAACCCCATCTATAACTCAACTAAAAGATCGATTGAACAAAAATACACAAGAAATTTCTTCAAATCTTAGTCTCTTGAAAAAAAATGCGAAAACTTTGAAAGCCATGTGCAAACACAAATATATATTCCATTAACATCAAAAGATAAGAGTTTTACAAAGCTTTAAGGGGCATTTCTAGTCACATTACATCATAATCCAAAAATAGAACTTTTACATGAACAAATAATGATTGAAATGCAACTAAAGCCTTGCGTTCTATAAAAACTAACTTAAAATACAAAATATGCATATTTGCAGTGATGCCCTTATGCTCGATCACTTAATTTCTTGCTCATCACTTGAAGATGGGGAAGAATGGGGGTTAGCTTACAAGCTCGTGGGTAACAAGTTTATTAGGAGAATAAACAAAATCATTTAAAAATATTCATTGCCATTTCAACTTTGCATTTGATCCATAAATGCATATTTCTCAAAATTCTTAACTTGTCAAGCAATTCATAAGCACATAAACATGTATTTATCAACTTGTCAACTTATCGTAACCACATAAGCAAATCAAAATGGTTTAGGTAGGTCCATAGGGAAGTTCTTGCAAATCTCCATTGATAACAGAACGAATTATCACAAACCCACATAATGGCTTTGAGTAGTCATAAATAGAGGGGAGTCAGCGAAGGAGCTCTATGCCACTAGCGGGCAGGTGGGAGAAGCCTTTAATAGAGTCAATGTGCACTTGATAGAACAGAATGGGCCACCACAAACCCACACAACATGTATTTCATGACTTGAACATATTGGCCAAAAGGAACATTTCGAAAACAAGATTTCATAAGCATAACTTGTTTCCAAAAACCATTTCCATCTTCATTTCATACATCTTCAATAGAATTTAAGAACCAAACAAATAGCAAATTTCTCAATCCATTTAAGAAGAAAATAAGTGCAACATTTAAGAAGCAATAAATGCAACGTTTAATAAAGTGGTTGAAATCATTTAATTCTATTAAATCAGAAAACCTTCATGGCTCATCGACTCTACTATAAACATGTAACCCACCTTGAATTTCTTACTTAAAACTTGCTCAAAGAGGCCTCTCCTCTTGCTCCTCTTTCCTTTCTTGATCCCCTTCAACATTGGCCAATAAAATCCCATTCAATAGGAATGCAAATTGAAAACCCATAAAGCACATTGACTAAAATTTATTCTAAAATATTAAAACCCATGCACTTCCTAAGCTTCATGAACCAAGTGAAAGAGTTTCATTTTTGGTTCATCTTCTTCTAAGAAAAATCTCCTCCAAATATTTCTTCCCCTTTCCCACCAAAGGATTTGGTTAACCTAGTTGTCCTTAAAGAACAAGAGGTAAATCAAATTGGTTGAGGATACAACAACAAAGAAGAAGATAGATTGCTAAAGGAAAAGATTCAAAAGCAAAGGATTTGGATACAAGAAGAAGGAGAGGATAGCGCAGC
>JAOSBM010000205.1:26186522-26228174 GCA_027568955.1 Erythroxylum tenue
ATTTTACTATTCATATGGTCAAACACTATTCATTTGGTCATTTTTCTTATTTTCTTTATTTCTTCTCCGTTTGACCTCCGATTTGCACGAGATTCGAACCGTTGGCTTTCTTAACAAGTTATCTGGTTCAGTTTGGTTTTTCGTAGGAGGTTGGACATCCGGTAACGGGTTCCAACACTTGTCATCAAACAAGAAGGGCATATCCTTGACTAAAAGGTTTGTCAAAGGTCTTGCAATTTGCAAAAGGATTTTGATAAATCAACAGTAAAATCATGCATGAAATAAGAATCCTCGCACACCTTTTACATTGCTTGCCAATGGAAGTTTCTCTATCACTTCTATGTTTGCTATGTCGACCTCAAATCCTTAGTGTGAGATTTTATGCCCTAGCACTATCCCCTCTTACACCATAAAATGACATTTCTCCTATTTTAGCATTAAGTGTGAATATTCACATCTTTGAAGAACTTTATCCAAATTGGTTAAACACATTTCGAAAGAATCTCCAAAAACTGAAAAATTATCCATAAACACCTCCATTATATCTTCTATTATATCAATGAAGATAGACATCATATATCTTTGAAATGTAGCAGGGGCATTGCATAGTCCGAAAGGCATCCGTCTGTACGCAAAGGTACCATAAGGACAGGTGAATGTAGTCTTTTCTTAATCATTAGGGTAGACAAAAATCTAATTATATCCCGAATATCCATCCAGGAAGCAATAAAATGAATGACCAGCTACCCTTTCTATCATCTGGTCTATGAACGGGAGAGGAAAATGATCTTTCTTAGTCATTGAATTGAGTTTACGATAATCTATGCATACTCTCCCTCTTCTGACTATTTTTATTGAAATTACTTCTCCAATATCACTTTCTATTACTGTCATTCCACCATTCTTAGGTACACATTGTACTGGACTGATCCATTCACAATCGAATATGGGATAAATTATCCTTGCATCTAAGAGTTTAATTCTCTCCTTCTTGACCACCTCCTTCATGTTAAGGTTCAACCTTCATTGACGCTCGCTCAACATCCTATATCCTTCCTCTAGGTTTATTCAATGCATACAAACATTTGTGCTTTTACCTTGAATATCAACAATTTGCCATCCGATTGCTTTCATTCGCTTTCTAACAATTTCTACTACCTTACTTTCTTGTTTCTCGTTTAATTGATTGGAGATGATTATCGGTAATGTTTGACCTTCACCTAGAAAGGTATATCTGAGATGTGCAGGTAATGGTTTAAGCTCTAATGTGAGTGGTTTTTTGTAGATGATGGTATGGATGCTTCGATTTAAACCAATTTATTTGGATGCATTTGAACATCCGAGTCCTCCATCTCATCGTCTCTTTTAGATTCAAGTTTTTGATATCCATTGTCTGTCTTTGCTTCCACTTAATGTACTTCTGTGATGCAACTCTCAACTTGTTCTTACAAATTTTGATCCATAATTTCAACCTTCATACATGTGTTGCTCGTTGTTGGATTCTTTAAAGCCTTATTCATATTGAATTCGATCTGATCCTCACCTATTCAAAGTGTTAATTTCCTTTCGTGAACGTCAATTATGGCTTTCCTTGTATTCATAAATGGTCGACCTAGGATTAGTGGATAGTTCTTTTCTTCTTTAAAATCAAGAACCACAAAATCTACAGGAATAATTAACTTATCCACTTGCATCAGAACGTCTTCCATTATGCAAAATGGTCTTTTAATGGATTGATCAGCCAACTGAATTAACATCGATGTTGGCTTGACCTCACCCAACCCCAACTTCTTGAATATTGATAAAGGCACAAGATTAATGCTTGCTACTAAATCGCATAAGCACTTTGTAAATTCAAATTCACCAACCACACAGGGTATTGTGAAGCTCCCTGGGTCCTTCAATTTAGATGGCATTTGACTGGTGGCTATAGAACTACAGGTGTCAGTTAGAGCTACGGTCTGATTATCTTCCCAAGTATGCTTCTTTGATAATATGTCCTTCAAAAATTTTGCATATTTAGGCATGTGTTCCAACGCCTCTACAAATGAGAGATTTATTTGTAGCATCTTTAATTTCTCAACGAATTTTGCAAATTGCGCATCTAACTTCTTCTTTTGTAATCGTTGAGGAAAAGGGATTTTGGGTTGATATGGTGGATGGGCGACATAAGAAGGGTATTTACTTATATTCACTTCTTTCTCCTTTTCTTAATTTTTCTCAAGAGGATGGATGGGCTCCTCTATTGTTTGTGTGGGCGGTTCAACTTCCTTCCCACTTTGAAGTGTAATAGCCTTTAGTTGCTCCCTTAGTTTTATTCCTGAAGTGCTAGGAATACTTCCCATATTTCGCGTAGAGAAAGCATTTAACAGTTGGTTTACTTGGACCTCTAGATTGTGGATTGAAGAGGCATGGTTATTTGTTACTTATTCAAATTTTCCTTCTAGCTTCTTTTGTGCATTGTCTAGAGTTCCAAGCTTACCTAAAATCCTATCCAACTTGGATTCCATTGAGCTTAGTTTATATTGTTGGAAGCCTAGTTGTCCTTAATGTCTGAAATGTCCTCCAGCATTGTTTGTCCACGAGAAGTTAGGGTAATTCTTTCACCCGGGACTGTATGTGTTGGAGTAGGGATTGTTTCCCCCTCCTTGTCCATATTGAGCTCCCATATAATTCACTTTCTATGGATTGCTTTCCTTCATCAAGAAATAGTTCACTGTATTATGGTCTATCTGTCTACAGAGTTCACACTTAAGTTACACGGCTTTTACTGAAGCTGAGGACGAAGCCTTCATGTTGTTGGGCTGTCGAGTTAAGTTATCAATTTTAGCTTACATCTCCGTCATTTTATCGATAGTGATAATTCCTTTTTGTTCTCAAAAAGTAGTGATTTGTCTACTCCGCTCGTTCATCCATAGACAGCTATTACTTGCCATCTCCTCTATCAGCTCTTCTGCTTCATCTACCATCTTTCTCATCAGTGATCCTCCTAAAGCTGCATCAATTGTGCCTCTCATATGTGGGGTTACTCTGTTATAGAATGTATACAATAAGAATTCCTTGGGTAAGTTATGGTGTACGCATTTCCGTTGCAAATCCTTGTATCTTTCTCACACTTCATAAATCGATTCCCCGTCACTTTGCTGGAAGTTAGTAATCTCCTTGATGATCATCGTGGTCTAAGTAAGGGGAAAATACTTGTCTAAAAAGGCACGAACTAGTTGATCCCAAGTTGACATTGGCTAGGTTAAGAGAATGATACCAAGCCTTTTCTTTATCTCTAAGTGTAAAAGGAAAGAGTCTAATTCTGACCGCATCTTTCAACATCTGATGGTACCAAAAGGTATCACAGATTTCAAGGTAGTTCACTATATGTGTGTTAGGATCTTCATTTTTTACTCTATAGAATTGCACGTTCTGTTGAAGCATGTTTAGTAGGGTTGGTTTAATCTCAAAAGATGCTACTTTTACGGTTGGCCTAGCTACTCCCTGGTTAGCCGTATTGAACCCTGGTCTCATGAAGTCTATAGGGGTTCGTTGTTGACGTCCTTGGTTTTCGCTCCATGGTTCAAATCTTGCTGAAATTCCTCGGCCATTGTTGCTTTCACGATTTCTTCTTCTTCTTCACGCCAAGCTTTCCTAATTGACCGTTCTAATCGAGTGATGTCTAATTTTAAGGTTTTAGTTGCATGACTCGATCTTCTAGTGACGCTTGTGTTCATATAAGAGCACGATTTTAGAAATAGCAAAACAGAACAAAACCGAAAACAAAAACTAATTAAAACGCCTTAAATTATGGAATTAAACTAATCACCTCCCTAGCAACGGCGCTAAAAACTTGATCAGATTATTTCGATGTGTGTCAGTTTTAATTAACTAACCTTGATAATCTGCAAGCATATGGTTAGTTCGCGTAGTACCTAAGGTGTCGATCCTATGAGGAGGGATAATCTAATCCTAAAATCTAAGGCCATAATAATTTGCAAATTTCAAAATGTAACGAAACTAAAATAAGAATTGAATTCAAGCAAGCAAATCAATTCAAGAATCAATCGCGAAAATATTAATAACTTAGCAGTTGCAACACACACTCAAGAATCAACTTAAAGGAATTACCTATTGAGAGAAAGGAGATTTTACTTATCCTTAACGCTAACCTAATTGATTATAAATTACCAGATTAATAGTTCTAAACGATCCTAGGGTTGATTACTCTCTCTCGAGTTATAACCATTAACCCTAAATTATAAACCCTAATCAGATTATGGAAGTTGCAATTTCTCAATTAACAACCTATCTAAAACCTTAATTAGATCTAAAGTTGTCTAATAAACTATCAAAAACCTATGCAAGATCACTCTTCGCACAATTTACCGATTTGATTTAATTCTTGTTCTATTAAATCACCTAACTCTTGTTAACCCAATTTTCTTTTTTTTATTCGATTCACCCTCTCAGTTTATTATCAAATTTCCAAATAACACATAAATAATCAGATTTCATTAAATCAAAAATAAAACCCCGAATGTGAGTTTAGAACATCGTCAACATCCAAAAATTCTATCATCAACTGCTGTTCCAATTTTATACAATAATAAAATTGAAAATAGCAGGAAATACGAATTGAACAGACGACGGGAGGTAGCAACGTCGGCAAACTCCTGATTCGGTAAGTATGTTGAGTTGGTTTCTTCTCCTCTTCTCTCTTCCTTCTTCTCTTTCTCTATCTCTCAATAATTCTCTCTAGAGTTTCTCTAAAAGTGGCTGATGCAAAAGCTCCCCTTTCCTCTTTTTCTTATTCTTTAAATACCTTTTGTGTTATGAGCAGCCCCAGGGTCCAAAAGGTTCAAAAAATCTCTCAAAACTTGACTTTTTTTAGTATCTGTGGGCCATATCCTGGGCTGCTGTCACAATCGTGGCATATAAGCCACGATAGTGTGCCAACTTTAGTACTTCTATCACGATCGTGACCTGTTGTGCCACGATTGTGAGCCATTGTTTCGACCTGAGTGTCTCCGAAACTTCTCTGTTCGTCGATATTAACTCTGAAACATTAACAAACACTTAAAGGTACCTCAAAAACATAATAATTAAGCTCCAATACTTGTACTAACCCATAAAACACTTAAAATATAAATAATTAACAAACTAACACAATTCTAACCTAAACATATGCTAAATGATTGAATTAACAATTAAATACATATCAAACTAAGTTCTAAAACACGATGCAATTCACAATTATCAGGAAGCTGCTTTAATATGATAATTTCAACATATATTCTAGCATATTCAATTCATTTAAGCATGGAAATTGTCTCATCCAACCAGATGGGGCATCCTTTTGATCTTTCTGTATGGCTTAATTCCTCTATTGATCAATATTCAATAGTAACTCTATAAAAGTTCACCCAAATAGGGATATTCTTAGTTTTGGTTGTGAATTTCTCCAAATTTGAACCCCATTTTTGAAGAAAAATACTTCTTTTTTAGTCAAAATCTACTCCAACCTAGCTTTTTTAAAGAGTTTAATGGCCAATATTACACATGTGGGAATGCTAGTTGTTTATCCATGAAGAAACTCACAATGAAAAGAATTATATTTCTTGTCTCCCTCCTGCAGAAGTTCTAAACATAGATAAACAACTAAGGAAGTTGCTTAGGGAGGAATGTACCCTAACTCGACTCCCTCCATCTATTACAATATTTGAATGTCCATATTGACCTATTGTTAAGGAGATTGGAACTAACAAGAGTAAGGGCACAAGAGGAAGAAGGGAAATGAATGATGGTGGGTGTCACGTGAACTTCTTAGGGTATAGCAGAATTGGAATAATTTTGCCAAAGTCCACTTGTAGCAATTAATTCTAACTCACAAAGCTCAACTCAGCCTTCTTTTTGTGGTTTCCAACTAATAAATCTTCACTCAGGTTTAAGTGTTTCACTCCACTCTCACAACACAAGTGTTTTGGCATAAATAATCAAAATGGAAAAACAAGAGAGTTATGACAAAGCCAACCTTTTATTGAATCAAATCAAAAATATACAAAAGAAAGGAATTTAAGTTTCCTCCAACTTAAAGAACTCTACAAGAACACTGCTCAAAAGAGCTCCCTACTCAAAGCTCTGACAAATAACTTTATCCCAAAGCTCTCAACTTTCTTATAAATGAATGAATGTATAATGCTTCACATAAATGAACTGCAAATGATGCTTTTATATATGCTTACAAGAACTTAGGGATTAAGTAAGATAAAAATACTCACTTTCTCCACTAACTCCATCAAAGTAGTAGAGAGATGCCACTTCTTCCACTAACTTTTAAGTTAGTGGGGAGTTATTCACTTTAAGCAACTAAATCCACTTTTTAATATAGGATAAGTGTTTGGAAGATGCTTATCCATTACCACGTCATCTGACCCACTTTCCCACTACTTAAAGAAGTGCTCCCACTTTATAAGGTAGTGGTTCCACTTTCTTAGGCCATATTCTTACCATATGTTGCCACATTATTGCATCTTAAATCCAAGTTCCTTGATAAGCCTTCTATTTAGCCATCTTGAACCATCTTTGTGCATGGCCATCCAAGCACGTCCATGATACAATCATATCATTCAATGACCTAAGTTAGCTAAAGCTCAAGTCATTGTATAATAAACCTCACAAGCTTACGTACCTTTCGACCTCCTCGTCAAAGTTAAGTGCCTTCTTGCACCCTTGGACTTAGTATAACTTAGTTGCATCATCATCTTTTGGTCTTGCATTTGAATCTTATACCTCGTCGAAGTTTTATGCCAATGCACAATATTACGTGGCAATTCTTACCTACTCTTGAGCTTTCGTCAATGATGCCCATTTTCCTTGCCTACTTATAAGTCTTTGCCTTATTATATAAACCTGAGTGCCAAGCATTGGATAAGGTCAGCCTATACTCACATCATTCCATAATTTGGACTTAGGAGTCTAACAAAACACCACCACTAGAAAAACTCATCTCCCTCGTCGAAATAATTCATGGGCACTCCTCCAGATACGGTTCCCTCAAAGACTCCTTAGTAATTAGCACATTTCTAACATACCATTTCCCCTCTTTGTTAGGTTTTTCCTTGATTTTTTTTGAAGCTCCTTCACAAGGTCTATTGTGCCTAATATAGTATAATTGTTAAGTTAGACTTCTTCTGTCAAGTCTTTAGCTTCTTTTCGTTAATCCTTCATAATCATAGAAATAATTTTCTACTTACCCACCATTTATTTTGGGTATTCATGAGCAAAGAGCAACCCTTCACAAATGAAACAAGCAATATTGCATTTTATTTATTTATTGAACTTGCATTTAGAAGATTCACATAGCTTCTCCTTGCTTCTCATCATTTCATTCCGCATCTCACCATTCTTTTTGCCTTCATTGCTAGTTTGAATAGGTGTTTGCATTTGGAGATCTACTAAGGCATTTACAGCCACTATTGAACTTAGCAGGTCTTTCACGTTCTACCTCTAAAGCTCCATTTTTTCCCAACCCTGCAAGCCACTTATGAAGTTGAACAACTTGCCTTCCCCTGATATGTTTTACATGTCCAACATAAAATATGTGAATTCCCTCACATACTCCTACATCGAGTCTTTTTGCTTTAACCTTTTCAAAACTGCCCTTGCAGCCTTGAAGTGTTATTAGGGAGGAACTAGTTTGTTAGTTCCTTCTTCATTTTCTCCCAAATGTCCACAGTAGGTCTATTTGCACTGATGTCATTGGAGGTTCTCATTCTTCACCACAGCATTGTATCATTTACCAAATACATAGTCGTCATTGACACCTTCTTTAAATCGAATACCTTTACGACCGTAAAGTATTGTTTCATATCCCACGTGAAATTTTCAAACTCCTTAGTACTTTACTTGCCATCAAAAGCTTGGGTCTCATGCACCTTTACCAAAGTGCTTATTGATTGGAATTGCGTTTCATTCCTAGATATAGCACATTTAAGCATGAACAAGTCATAGCTCATGTCCTCATAATTGCCAACGCTTCAAAATGTTTCAAGAAAGGAACCACTCCCTCATCATTAGGGCTAGAAGATCAATGATCTCCATTGATCGCCTCTAATTGAGCAACTTTATCCCTCAAATTGCTTCCACCGACCATTGTTCACCAAACCAGGCTTTGAAACCAATTACCATGGGGACTTCTACAGGCTCAACAGAATTGGAATAATCTTTCCAAAGTCCACGTGTGATAGTTAAGCTTAACTCGTAAAGTTCAACTTAGCTTTCCCTTTGTGATCATCGACCAATAATTTTGTTTATTTTTTAATGTATCATGTAATTTTGTTTAAGTATTTCACTCCAGTCTTACAACACAAGTGTTTTGCACAAACAATCAAAATGGACAAACAAGAGAGTTATAGGAACGCCAACCTTTTATTGAATCAAATCACTAAGGTACAATATAATGGAACTTGATTTTCATCCAACTTAAAGAACTTTATAAGAACATAGCTCAAAAGAAATCCCTACTCGAAGCTCTCACAAAGAACTTTCTCCCAAAGCTCTCAGCTCTCTTACAAATGATTGAGTGTACAATGCTTTCCACAAATGAACTACAAAGGATTCCTTTACTTATAAGAACTTAGGGACCAAGTGAGCTAAAACTACCCACCTTCTCTAGTAACTCCACCAAAGCAGTTAGGAGGTGCCACTTCTGCCACTAACTCTACTAAGTTAGGGAGGAGTCATTCACTTTAGGCCATTAACTCCACTTTTGCACATGGGATAAGTGTTTACAAGGTGTTTTTTCGTTGTCACATCATCTGACCCACTTTTTCATTACTTGAAGAAGTGCTCCCACTTTGTAAGGTAGTGGTTCCACATTCCATGTTCGTTTTGTATGTCACTGCATCATCATATCCTGAAACCAAGTACTTTGATGAGCCTTCCATTTAGCCAACCATCTTTGTGCATGGTTCATCCAAGCAAGTCTATGATGCAATCACATTGCTCCATGACCTAAGTTATCTAATAAGTGATAATTCTTATAGGATTATCTAACTAATTTTATGTGATAATATGTATGTTTAGTATACATACTAAGATGTTTAGCCTAGGTATTTATGTTATTTTCATATAACTTCCATATGTATATGATTGTATATGATAAATTGCATGTCAGGTTATAAATGATGGTTTTTAAGCTTTAAGTTTTGCACGCTTTTCATGCGTTTTGATGCATATACATCTTGCATGGTTGTATGTCAATGTTTGGGTAGGATTTGGACCTTATTTGTGTTGATTATCAACTTACTTGCAAGTGTACTTGTTGTAAAATTTCAAAGGAGAAAGCTGGAATTTTCTAAGTAGAAGCTAGAATTTTCCAGCTTTCCAGCTTGCTCCACATCCATCCTAAGTCAATTTAAGCACCCAAATGGGTATAAAGATCCCATTTTAAACCCTAGAAAGGGAGGAAGGTTGTTCAGCACACAAAAAGGAGGAAGATAAACAAATTTTTGGGTGGATTTTCAGGGAGAACCAAGTGATTTCAAGAGATCTCTAAGTTGTCAAACCAAGTTCTAACTTTGTTCTTCATCTCATAAGCCCTCTATTCTCTCTTCTCTCATTTGTTTTTGTTTATTTGTTGTATGGAGAAGATGTATAGACTTGTTGTGAGGATGTTGATGATGGTTGTAATGGATTTCTAAGTAGATTTTAGGGTTTTTCTTACCGTAACTATGTAAGAACTCACTTTGGTTTAATATATGATTGCCTTTAATGCTTATGATGTGTGAACTTTATATGCCTTGCTTACATTGAGAAATGGAGTTAGGAAATCAATTTGGATGTACCATGAGAGTGGGCAGCCTTAAGAACACTTCACACATCAAGCTAACATGACATTTAGAGAGAGATCTTGGATGTTTTGATGGCTGTCGAATAGGTTACTGCATATCCACTTAATAGTTAAGTAAAGTGTGTAGGTTGAGAGATCACATACCGAACTTTAATCATTATTTATGGTTTAATTGGTTCAAGTATTGAGAGAGAAAGGGCCAATACATTAGAATGCCTAGGGTTAAACATGACTATATTACCAAAGTGAGGGATTACATGGTATGGAGAGAATGACTCTAACCTTTATAATTTGATTATCTAAACTAAAATTGTGTTCTTATTTTTTTTTTACATTTTGAAGTGTGTTTGCAAGCCTTTAAATTGTGAATTTTGCAATTTTAATCTCTCATTATTTGGTTTACTCAAACAAAAGTCAATTTGAATGACAAGGTGACTAAACAATCCTCGAGGGAACAATACCTTGCTATATTATTTTATACGAACCGTATACTTGCGATATAGAAATTTTAATTAATTTTAAAACTTTGAGCTAAACATGAAGTAGTTATCATTATTCAAAGTCCAAGCCATTGTATAATACAACTCCTGTGCTTACATACCTTTCGACCTCCTTGTCAAAGTTAAGTGCTTACTCGCACACATGGACTTAGCATGACTTAGTTGCACTATCATCTTTTGATCTCGCATCCGAATCTTGCATCTCTTTTAAGATTTTTGCCAATGCACACCAATGTGGGTCAACACTCACCTACTCTAGAACTTTCGTTGATAATGCCCATTTTCCTTAGCTACTCGTAAGTCTTTGCCTTGTTCCATCAACTTGAGTGTCAAACATCAGCGAAAGCCCGTCAGTACTCGCACCATTCCATAATTTGGACTTAGGGGTCTAAAAGAGGGATTGGCAGGGAAATAAATAATGGTAGGAGAATGGATAGATGACGCTAAAACAGAAAATCAGTTGAAATTAAGGGATATAAAGTACGAAAGGGAAGAACCAAGACTGGTGATAGTGGAAGACTGGTTAAGGATTTTCCTTCCTAATTTTTTTTTCATGTGTCGGCATAGATCTTCATGACAATAGTAAAAGAAAAAAGAAAAATACAAATTGATTTTTTGAAGACATTTTGCTTTTGGTGGAACAATATGCAATTAGTGCTTAGTGCTTAACTTGACTTTTTGATGCTTTTTTGTAAGGTGTATTTCTTGTGTTAGATGTTGTTTTGTTGTTTCTACTCGATAAGCTTGACAATGAAGTATTTGAGATGACAGTTTCCTTCCATTTCACAATCACTTTAGACACATCAATCTTTAGAGAAATTATTTTATCTTTGAAGCTATCGTGATGCTAAAAAAATAATGCAGGGTCCCATGTTTGTGATTTTCTTAGTCGACATCTTTCAAGATGTGTCCTTAGGCATTTGGATTGTCCATTCAACGTGTTATCAACTAGCAGACAAGAAAATTTGGCAGCATTTCAATTTTCAGTGATGTATAGAAAAGTTGAAATGGCACTGAACTATTCAGTAGAACTATTAACAGATTAGGAGAGATTTTCAAGAAGATTTGAGGAGAAGATGACGAATTCATGATTTCCATGACTAAGTAGACGTTATCATAGGGGAGGCTATTGAATATAATCATTGAGAATAGAAGAAAACAAGATGGATTGAGACATCACTTCTTCAAAACCGTGGAAAAGCTTAAGCATCAAAATAAAAGACCAAAAGGTTCTCCGCGAATTGATTTCTTTTTAGCAGTGCGTTGGTAAAAGAACTCCTGAGAAAATATGTCTTCTAGGAGGAGATTCTTTGATTTTTTTTTAACAAAAAATAGAAGAAAAGTGTTGTAAAAGATGACTCTGAAGAATATATGAATGAAACATTACAACCCCGTATGCTTAAATTGGCATAGGTGAAAGGGTACGTCTGTACAAACTTGATGGATTAGTATAAACTAGGAAGAAAGTTAACACGTGCCGTTCACTCATGAACGTAGTTATCTCTCTGCCTTAATCGGCACCAAATTCACCATAGCTATAAATTCCTGTACTTAGGAGTTAATTCAAGTGAAATCACAATTTAATGTTATTATTGCTAGATTGGTGTGCTGTTGGATACTTTAGACGAAATGATTGATAAAGCTACGTTACGTGGTAGACGAGTCATTTCATTGACACTCCTTTTTCATATTTTCCTATTCTTTCAGTCGTGCACCCTTTTGCTAGTTGCCATCTCAGCTACTTCACAACAACTATTAAAAAGAGTTGAAATTTGACAGTTAATGCTAATTGCTTATTTCATTCAACAAATGGGTTGTTTGTTGTCCAGACAAGAGAACAAAATCTGACAAGAAAATGCAATGTGAACTTGTATAAACGTCTAATTTTGTGTGTTCCCATCTCTTGGCTTACACGATGGAAACAAACAAAAAAAACACAACTTTAGATATTTACCAATTGCATTTCATAAAAAAGTAACCACCAACCAGTCTTCGAACTAACAGCAGAAAACTGGTCTTTTTTAATGCGCCATGACTTTATTTGCATTTTTGTCATTGTTCAAACATATCACGTTTCACGTGCTTTTAAAATAAAACAAGTTGCAATATTGTATGAATGCCACTTGCTTTTGTTGAAATGGGAAGAGATCTGGTCAAAGTAAATGTTACATAATGTAGAGGCGACGAGTGATTAGTTAGGAACTACAGAGAGGGACGTAATCTAAGCAAACAAATAGTAATAAAAGCCGCGAATGGACATCGAAAATGGCAGATATTTACGGCTTTTAAGTTCCATGCGTGGCCAACGTGAATTTGTCCTCGGCTGGTGAATGCTGCAATTTTCTGCTTCCTACTTTCCTGCCCTTTACCTTTCTCATGCTCTTAGATTTGGTGCGTCTGCCTAGACAACGAAAAATGTTGCTGTCATGCTCGAAAAGAGGCAATCCTTGGTCTTGGGAAATATCAACATGCTGATCGTTGAAGCTGATCATTTAGCTCTTGCCAACCCCAGTGATTCTCTTCGATAGTTGCATTTCATCAAATCCTTCGAGTTGCTTAAATACGCATTTAACTATCGCTCAGAAAAAGTTCACCTGTCAGGTATACAGAGGTTGCGAGCTAATTCAATGGAAAAAACTTCACAATGTTGAACAAACTATTTTTGTTTCGCTACCCCTACGTGGATGGATGCTTTATGCCATATTGAATAGCTAAGATCTACATAGAATCATCCACGATGCATAACTTTACAACTCAGGTAGTGATATCCTAACCTCCAAAATGACAGCCAATGATGTTTATGTAAAGTTGTATCCTCAACATTTCCAAGAAAATCTTTGAAGTGCTTGCATAATCCTCGTAGTTGAAGCATCAGATAATCCAGTGTGCTGCAACGGACATAATATCATCCTTAAAGAGTCATGCCTTGATATCACTAAGTAATATTTCCACATTCTTGTTAGAGCATATAAATAAGATATATTCCTGCAACGAATCCAAATTAGGATTCTTTTGGCATTCAATATGAATTCCTGAGATTGTACCTTGGATCTGACCGTCAGGGACAGGATTCCATCAGTGGTTGATGACTGAACCGAGTAAGAATCCAAATGGAGATGGCTTATAGCATCCATGATTTCAAGCAATATGCCCTCTCTCCAAGGACACTTGATCTCAATTAGAACTTCCTTGTCCCTTGCAAAGACATTTATACTATCTGCCAAACCATCTTTTGATATGTTATCCACTTCATCAATGTCACAAGCCTTCCTCTTGCAAAATAATGGCTTCTTGCCATTACTTATTGTATTGCTCCCATAGTTATCAGACGTCCTCTCAGCAGCATCTTGGGGTTTCCTCTTTGTCATTGTCTCCAATTCTTTAAATTCCTTGCATGATTCCAACTCTTCAACCTTCCTCTCTAGCTCCTGAATGTAGTCTATTGTGTCATCAAGTATGGATGCTTTATCATCCTGCACAAACAAAAAAATGATTTAGTGTATGGCTTTCCAGTTTGTCACGTCATTACAATTGAAATCAAAGTATTAATTACCTTTTTAACTGAAGGAACAACTGATTTGAGAACCATAAACCTTTCATTCAACTTTTCTCGTCTTTTCCTTTTTGATAACATATTGCTCACTCCAAATTCTTCAGCCTCTGGTTTTGACGCCCTGACCTTGATGCTTTTCTGATCTGGGAACTGCATATAATCAACATGCATAAACGGAACTTCAAAAAGAATCTTCTTCAACAACCTTTGTGGAGTTTCAACTTTATGCTTCATTGAATCTGTGGATCCTATTCTTTTCCAACCAACAAAGCTAGACCCCTTATGACAAGTTTGGAAATGCAGTCCAAGTATTAATGGATGGGAGGTCCTTAAGAGAGATGATAAAACACTTTGATAATGTAGATCATCACTCTGAAGGTCCAATAAAGTCAATCTCTTGTGATTGTAGTCTTGAACATCTTGCACACTTCTGTTGTTTGCCTTCTCACTATTAAGAACTGGAATAACCTTTACAGGATCAAGAATGGTCTGAGATATGCAGTCACTGGAATTCATTGAATTGACATAGTTACTCAAGTCATCATCTATGAACTGCCAACTTTGTACTTGAGAAGCTGCTCCATTGAATCCATCAACCATAAATGAATCATCCGGAGGTTGATTACCTGAGTTGTTGTCGGGAGAAGCTAAGACAAGGTCTTGGCATGCCTCAATTATGTTTATTTTAGTTTCAAGAATCTCCTGATCACAAGCATTAAAAGCAAGCTCATGCTGGTCACTTCTTGTACTTGATTTCTTGGCAGTTATCGGGCATGTAATTTCCAAGAATGAAGTTTTTACATGCCGAATGAGAGTTGGATCCTCTGAAACCTTTAGAAACAAATGATAAAAAAGGTACATGACTTAAACTGGCATCCACAAGATATCATACTCCTAGTAGTAATCTGATGATAGAAGAATTACCAGCTCAGTCACACCCAACTCAACCACACCTCTAGCAAAGGGAAAACATACCACAGTCTGACAATTCAAATAACAAATGCTACCATCAGTACTGTGCTGCATACTACAACAACCACCATTTATGCTAGATGAGCATTTCCCATGAGAAAAAGGGAGCACATAAATGTCTGCAAGACAAGAGTTCGGTAGAAGTTGATAGGATAATTTACCTGAATAGAAGCACTCTGAGGATGACCATTGACAAAAGTGCATTCATCGACCCAAAAACAAAGAAACAAAGGATTTTGAGCTTCCTCCCCAACTTGAGAAACATATCATTCAATCTTTTTTTTTTCCTTCTATCTGAAATGAACTGAAACCTATGAATCAAGCGAAGCAACTTACCTTAGCTAGCAAAGATCGACTAAAAATCTTGCTGTCAGCAAAATGAGCATTGCATAACCAAATTGGCTGACTATTTGATAGGCATCTCCCTGGCAATCTATGAGTGATTACGAGAAAGAATCATGAAAATGAATCAAATAATAAACAAATTACACAAAATAAAAAATGGCAATGAATTTTTCTTACCCTTGGCCAACATTGAACATAAAGGACATGCAGACCAAGTAGTACCACTCGGTATCAGTGAGATCTTCAGGGGATAATGATGCTGAAGGTCTCCTAGCTTGTGAGCTGGCCTCACCAGCAGAAAGGGACTCATAGAGTTCTCGCAATTGTTCACTTCTCTGCAAGCTTAACTGGTCTGCATTTAGCTCTATCGATTGAACTGTTTTTCTAGTTCTTATGTCCCCATTGTAGTATCCGTCACCCCATTCCAACACCCTACAAATCCAAACAAGAAGCTTAAGTGCTTATATACAGATAAAATGCTTGACAATAAATTGAACATGTCACCCATCACTTCCCCCTTTAGAGGTAGATCAAAAAAAATCTGGACAGGGAAGGTGGGGAGTGAGATTTGCTACCAGTGAATTAGAACTGTAGCTGCAAGCTCACCCTGTATGCCGTTAATGTTCAGGACACAATGGATCCACATGTAACGCAACAAAAAGACACTATTGGCCATATTTAACAATGACTTGTTAAACTTGGAAAATTGTTTGAGAAAGGAATAGATTCCCTGGAGCATTACCGATGAAGCTGAAGATGCAGACTGCATGTCACAATCATTTTCAAGGGAAAATTCTGCGATAAAACCATATTTTCCATACCGTATAAAAGATCAATTACACCCTTCCTACAAAGATACACCTATTTTTTCTTGTCCCCAGCACGTGGGCGAATTCAGAAACCCCAAACAGATTCTGAGAAATTTCTTCTGCCGCCCGCAGAATCACAGAGAAAGAAGAATGCATATTCTACCTCAAGGAGTTCTTATCAGAGCCAATTTCAAGATAAATTTAGAACAGCCACAACAACTGTGATATAAATAGTCAGAAGTGAAAGGGTTAGTACCCTGGTTGTCCAGAAGAAATGGACCAGAAGATTGCATAGCTCCATTGTATGCTCCTCACAGCAAGAGCAAGCTGTCTCTTGAGGTTCTGTGGAAGCCTTTCTTGGTTCCATGAAGCCATAAGTTTTCTGCAAGCTCTATAAAATTGGATTCTTTCTCTAATAACTTTTCTGCATTTACCAACACTAGAAACTTCTAGTGATGGAAATTTCAGTATTTAAAAGATCACCTCTCCAGATATTTTCTCCAGAAAGAAAAAGCCTTTATGCTTATGGGAGTGTTACAAAAACTGTGGCTCAAAAATATTGTTGCTAAAAAAGGTTGAAGTTTGCAACACCTAAACCCAAGACGATACCTTTTGGGCGGTAATGAAAGTTAAAGGCCATGAAAGGAGCTCACACTCTATGAGACATGGAAGAGTGGTTAGTAACCTCATCTATGCTTTATGAAGAAGAGAACCGGGTGTTCCCATTCTTTCTGCTTTCACATTAAACACGGATACTAGGTTAACACTCAACCTGCATATCGTTCACAAATAAGTTGACATCAACACTATAAATGCCACGCACCTTTATATTCCTTATGTTTTCTTGTTTCGGAACACTAAAGATCCGAACTTGAATGGCCCAGAAAACTGAGACACTCGGACCTACACAAATGTCAAAGGGAACCAGTTCATTCCTGGAAGTAAGAATAATTATTTTCACGTCACAAAAAAGAAGAAGAAGAAGGGCTCAAAGGACCCAGTAGTAGTCTTTAATGGCGAGCAAAGAGAGAGAGATTTGAAAGAAAAGAAATTGAAATCTGGACAGACAGCTACCATAATATCATTTAAATAGAATATTAGGGGAAGTGGCTTTAGGTTGAGACTAAAATGGGAGATTTAACACAAAAGCAGTAGAATGGCTATGGAATTGGAATGGAAGTGGCCTTATGACCATAGTAAAACGCAGGGGGAGAGAGTGAAAAGGAGCATAAACAGCGGGCACGTGAAAAATTGGCAGCAGTGGAGAGCTATATTAATATCCCTCCCATGTGCTTTACATCAGTGATGCCAAGAATAATTATTGTGTGCATTATTATTCCATGAACCCTCTCTGTTCTGCACTTGGACAATGGGAGAGAACAGAAGCAAGCAATAAGCAATCTTGTAATTTAGATTAACAGCAGTTTACAATTATAGTTTCAATTTAGATGGTTTGGTTGGTTAACAGTAAGGGAGTTGAGTTGAGATAGGAAAGACGGGTCTTTTACCAGAAAGAGGCTGCATTGAAGGTTGGTTGGTTTTGGTTGCCACAATAATTGAGTAGACCATTTACAGGTTACAGGTGCCAATAGACAAATCAAAGGGTCAACTTCTTGTCTTGCTTTAGAGCATGTGTGTTTCGGTCTACAATACGAGATGAGATGTCTTCAATCACTGTCCTTGTCTTCACCATATTACAGTCTTGGCTAAGCCTAAGCATTATTTGAATTAAAATTCAAAATATATCATCACTAAATGGGATTTTGTTTTATTCCCAATTTCTCCTGTAAAACAATATTCTGGTGACTATGCAGATAAGCCTATATACCTCTCTAATATTAATTTTCTATCACGATAATTTACCCAGCACAAATCCAAACCTTACTCATAACAATGTTCCGACTTGGAATATCTTCCACAATACAACGCTTTTGATAAATATCATGTGTCTGCTCCACTGTTGGATTAGTTTATAACGATTCTAGAAAAGGAGATATACAGCCATGTAATTCACCGAGGTGGGATATGTGAAGGGTCGCTTTCTGTTCTGAGCCAGATTAGGACGAACCCTAGTAGAGCTGACATTTAGGTCCAACGAGCCGTATGGAAAGTGCAATTCTGTCTATGATCCAAGTATCGTACTGTATTTGTTTGATGTCTTGAGAATCTCGTTGCATCGATATTCAAGTATGAAATCAAATCAAATTAAATCAAATAAATAATATGAATAACCTATACTATAGTAATTGAAATTGTTTAATTGTGGGGAATTTATTTTTTCATCCTACAATATTATTTATTTTTTTCTCTCGAGTAAATGATTATCACATGAAGTTCAATAGAAAATGTGCTTTTAATCTTCTGAGCACCAAAAAAAAACTACCATAAGGAGCAAGAAATATGTGAAGCAAAAGAAAAAAAATGAGAGAGTTTCTCATTCAAATGCAAATCACATGAATCGTGCCCCCAACCACAATTGTCTTCTAGAGGGACGAACCAAACTGAAGTCGCACCTCTTTCTACATTGCAAGAGTCTTGTAAAAGCATAATTTAAGCAACGTCGTTAGTCTTTTGTTCACATATACGAATACATAATAAACTCAAACAAGTACTGGGCTTGTGTATCCAATCCACTCATATTTTAGTTCTCTCTCTTATATTCAAGGTTTACATCCCCCAATTAGTGTTGATTTATTTTTGTTTGATCAATACAACAATCTACCCGCCGTTGCTCCCAATTGGAAGGGACAAGCATTTGACGGAGCTTAGATTCTGACGATAATTAGAGTGCAACAAGTGTTTGTGTCCTTTCTTCAGACATCCCCTCCCGATTCATGTCATTGCAATTTCACAAGAATTTAAATACAAACAGATCAGTACTTTCGCTTACGTATTTGTATGCTTTCGGACAAGACTTCATAGTTCTTGTTACAAGGAGAAGTGAAAACAACTTATGAGAGGCCACAACTTTCCCGTGGCTCACGTGATTTACGTACCTAACAACCCCACATACGTTCTCATAATTTTCGTTTGCTCCATCCAACGGTGGAATCGATTTAATAAATTATTACCTTTTTTTTTCAAATTATTTCGAACTGTCCGTTATTACTTTGATTTAAAAAAAGCACCTTTAATTTAATTGGAATATTTTAGAATGTTTGATAAAGTGCAAAGGGCTTTTATGCATGCAGTAGATGTCTGGCGCTTCCAAAGACACTTGGAATTATGTTTTTACTTCTTTTTGGGGTAGAGGATGAGTTAAAAAGGAGCTTAAATCTTGATGTACTACTAAAAAGTTTAGGATTTCTTTCACACACTTATTCTTCTAAATATTAGCTCTTATTTCATAATTAAGAAATTTTCATATTTCACTTTTATCTTTCTATAAAAGTAAATAATTGCTCATTTCTCTCCCATACAATTACTTTAATATTTATATTTTATATTTTAAAGAATATAGGTTTTGGAAATATGAACAAAATTACTAAAATTGTCGGATTATGCAGCAGTATCTAGAAGATTGTATAGGAATCATATAAATCCTTTATTTTTAGGGGTTATAATAAGGTACAGATTTCCATGTATCTTAGGGAATCTGTTGTATATTTAGTATAGACAATTGTATATATATACTATGGCTGTAACCTACTGATTATGAGAATGAAATTATTCTTCTCTGCTATTATTAGGAGCTAGGCACGAAGAAGATGATTGCATGTGCTAGTTAGAGAGACGGTCTCTATTTTCTGAAAAAACAACATAATAAACCAGAAGTTGGAAAATTCTTATCTAAATCTTTTTTTTTTCAGAATCTGTCATGTCAAACCAAGATAAAATGTAGCTTCATCATCGTCATTTAAGTCACCCATCTTTTAGAATTCTGAAGTTGATGTTTCCTTCATTGTTTAGAGGTCTTACATCTGAAATTTTTCATTGTGATGATTGTGACTTGCAAAGCACAAACGTGCTTCCTTTCCAATAAGCAACAATAAAACCTTTGTTCCTTTTTCTCTCATTCATAGTGATATTTGGGGACCTTCTACCATCCCAAATGTTTCGAGTGCTAGGTAGTTTGTTTCATTTATTGATGATTATACCCGAGTCACATGGCTTTATCTCTTGAAAAAGCAAAATTAATGTTAGTACTGTTTTTACTAGTTTCTACAACATGATCCATACTCAATTTGATGTCAAAATTAAGAGATTTCGATCAGATAATGCCATGGACAATTTCAATCAAACCCTTTCGACATTTTGCCAAAAAACAGGAATTATTCAGGAGTCATCATGTGTTACTACCCCCACAACAAAAAGGGGTAGCTGAGAGAAAAAATGGACATCTCCTAGCGATCACTAGAGCTTCGTTGTTTCATAAAAATGTTCCAAAACAATACTGGGGTGAAGCAGTATTAACGACTGCCCATCTTATTAACAGACTTCCAACACAGGTTCTTGGGTTCAAAAGTTCAATTGACATTCTCACAAAATTTTTCCCAAATTTTTCTATGTCAAACAATCGGATACCTCAAATCTTTGGTTGTGTTACATTTGTTCGTATCCATTCTCACAATAGGAGCAAATTAGATCCACGAGCTCTTAGATGCATTTTTATTAGATATTCATTCACAAAAAAGGGTTACAAATGTTTTCATCCACCTTCCAAAAAATTCCTTATCTCAGCTGATGTCACTTTTGTTAAGCATGAATCTTTTTTTCATCATACCTATCTTCAAGGGGAGATCTTGAGTGAAAATAAAGCAAAGGATATGTTTCTTCTAGATCCTAGTTTTCATCAATCTCAACCCACAGTGCCTAAATCGACATCTTCATTAATTGACAAACAGCCAGCCATATTTATTGACAAACAACCACTGCAAGTCTATTCTAGGAGGAAGAGACCAGTCTCTTAACCAGCACAAGTTCAGTCTCCCATTCGTGTTACTGCTCAATTTCTAGCTGATAATTTCACACCAGATGGTGAGCCAAGAGTTGAGTCAGTTGAACTAGCAGAAGAATTGAAAGAAACAAGTACTGAGGACCTATCAATTACACTTAGGAAAGGACCAAGAACATGCAAAAAACATCCACTGTCTTCTTTCATGTCTTATCAGAATCTATCCCAAAAACATAGAGCCTTCCTAACCAATCTCCATACAATTCCCAGACCGAGAAATCTAACTGAGGCATTAGGAGGCAAAAAATGGGAGGATGCTATGAAAGCTGAAATGAAGGCCCTTGAGAAGAACAAGACATGGGAATTAGTGGAATTGTTGAGAGTGAAGAAACTAGTTGGGTGTAAGCGGGTTTTTACCATAAAATACAAGGCTGATAGATCGATGAAAAGATATAAGGCAAGATTGGTGGCCAAAGGGTTCACTCAAACCTGTGGCATCGATTATCTTGAGACATTTGCTCCTGTTGGTAAGATGAACACGGTAAGGATACTGTTATCATTAGCTGCTAATTTTGAGTGGAATCTGCAGCAATTTGATGTGAAGAATGCATTTCTCCATGGTGATCTAGAAGAGGAAATATACATGGAAGTTCCTCCTGGATTTGAATTGAAAGAAGGAATGGTATGCAAGCTGAAGAAAGCTCTTTATGGGCTCAAACAATCCCCACGAGCTTGGTTTGGGAGATTTGCTAAGGTGATGATTTCATTAGGATATAAGCAGAGTCAAGGAGACCATACTTTGTTCATTATACATTCAAGTTTTAGGGGAGTCACAGCATTGCTAGTTTATGTGGATGATATTATTGTGGCGGTAACGATGTAGAAGAAATAAAAAATCTGAAGTAATGTCTCTTGAAGGAATTTGATATCAAGGAGCTAGGAAAGTTAAAGTACTTCCTAGGCATTGAAGTAGCTCACTCAAAGCAAGGGATTTTCATCTCTCAACAAAAGTATGTACTTGACTTGTTGAAAGAAACAAGAAAATTCGGTTGTAAACTAGTGGAGACACCGATTGAATTCAATCATGGATTAGGTGATGCTCCAGAAGATCCCATGGTAGATAAAGTATCATATCAGAAGCTTGTTGGGAAGTTGATATATCTGGCACACACAAGACCAGATATAGCATTTGTAGTGACCATGGTTAGTCAATTCATGCACAATCCCAAGGAATCACATCTCAAGGCAGTAAATAGGATGCTTCAATACATGAAAGGCAGCCCGGGAAGAGGAATTCTGTTTAAGCGACAAACAGTCATAGGTATGACATTAGAGGCTTATACTGATGCAGATTAAGCAGGGTCTTTGGTCGATAGAAGATCAACATCTGGCTACTATACACTCCTAGGTGGTAATCTTGTAACATGGAGAAGTAAGAGGCAGAATGTAGTAGCACGATCAAGTGCAGAATCAAAATTCAGATCTATGGCGTTGGGGATATGTGAATTACTTTTGCTGAAGACAATCCTAGATGACTTAAGAATAAAATGGGAAGGACCCATGAGGCTAATCAGCTATCAGCATTGCATATAACCCAGTTCAACATGATCGAACAAAGCATATTGAAGCTGATAGGCACTTTATCAAGGAAAAACTGGACAATGGCTTAATATGCACTCCATTTGTATCAACCAAGGATCAGTTGGCAGACGTACTTACAAAGGGACTGACAAGCACAATGTTTCAAGATATTATTGGCAAGCTAGGGATGGAAGATATCCACTCACCAACTTGAGGGGGAGTGTCGGATTATGTAGTATTATTTAGAAGATTGTATAGTTATAAAAATCATAGAAATCCCTAATTTCTGGGGATTAGAATAAGATACAGATTTTCCTAAATCTTAGGGAATTTGTTACTATATTTAGTATAGACAGTTGTATATATAAACTAAGGCTGTAACCTACGAAATATGACAATGAAATTATTCTTCTCTGCTAATATTTGACAATTTTTACATAGGATCTAATCACGAAACGACTCAAAGGAAAATCCTCTTTTTCCTTGTATGAGTTCTTCCTGTTCCTAGTCCCCATGGTTGGAGCTTAGAAAACTCACATATGATAAATTTTTTGTCAATTATTTTTTCACAAAAATTTTGACTGCCCTCTTATTGATCCTAATGCCCTTTAAATAGACTTAACATTGAATATATAGTTTATAGGAAATAAAATAAAATAAGAACCTGCTAACTTATTCTTCTACTAAAAATGAACTTTTAAAAATAAGAGACTTCTTAAATAAGACAACTACTGCCTAAATAAGATACTTACTACGTAAATATAAGATAACTACTGCTCCTAACTGCTCTCCTTATATATTTCTCCCCTAAGAATGCATTTTGCATATCACACATATGAGTAATAATATGTAGTTAATAGGGCAGTTACATTTTGAGATGCTCCAAGTGGGATGAGTTGATCATCACAATGGTTACTGCATAGAATAATCCATATAGCATATGCACTAAACTAGGGGCTTAATCCTGGCATTATGAGTCAAAATTCTAGTTACCATCACTGGAATTTGTCAATGACACTAGTTTTCAGGTCCAATTTTGGTAACAACTTAGAAATCTGAATACAGACGTACGAACACTATTTCAAATTCAATCTTTGAAAGAGATAAAATGATAGTATCCTACAATTCTTAAAATTTGAAAACCTGATTCTTTGAACTTGTTGAAGTAACCCAGTGTCCAGAATGTTGTTGCATTCCTTCACCCACATGACTGATGAAAGTTGCTTCATGTGACTGAACACTTCTACAAAGTGCCATTTGGGCAGGCAATTCTCGCATGATCCACAACACAAAAGCTGAGGGCACTGATGAACCTGAAAAACATGTTAACGTGGAAATGACATATATCATGTTAGATTAAAATATCAGTCATTACCAGGAATATAAATACTTGCCAGCTGGAGACAAAATCCTATGTTCTAAATTTTCTTCCATTAAAGTAAAGAATCTTTGTTGAAAAAGTTTAAGATCTCAAGGATGCCTTCCAATTCAGGAACATTTTCTGTGCCAGTTTAAACACTGTATCAACTGCTAGGAAACTCACAACACAAAGACCTATATATTCAACAGCTTGTTCAGCATGGGCAAATCTCAGTCCACCAACCTTCAGTGGAAATGATAGCTCCACTTCCAAGTTCATGATTTCCCTTTTAAGTGTCAACCATTGACATCAACAATTCTCCCCTTGAAGACAAGGGAGAAACATAGAGCAATACAATCTCAAAACAAAAGTTGATGAGCAATTGCTGCCATTAGCACACTCCAGTCACCAACACACTGACAATAGCCTACCAGCAATTGCTAATCTATCCATCCCAAATATTCCAATCAACAAGAAGTGCAGCGGACCACTTATTCCAAATGAAATTCAAATATAATAATCATTTTCATTACCATATTACAGAATTTCCATGGAAATATTTATGCAAAGAAAAATAGTCCAAGAAGCAGCTATTGACTCATTGAAAAAGGTAAAATAAATTGCTCAAAGCTAAAACTAACTTCAAATTTCCTTCCTAGGATCTTACTTTTCACAAGATTCTCATTTCTTTCTTTATCTATTGCCCATCCATTGAAAACCTGATGCCCAGAAGGCTTAAAACATTCATTGCAAGAAGCATTGCAGCCTTTAACCCCTTTTCATGTTTGGTCACTTTGCCAAATCTAAAAATATGCGTCACATTAGCAATTACATCCAAATTTTTAGGCAAATGACAGCCCTCAATTTCGTTCAAACCACCACTTAGAACACTCTGACAAGAGAACTGCATCAGCATATTATGATAAAAGATTTTCTTATTCTGTACAATGACTTTGTATGCCATTATCTTTATATCACATGAACTCTGAATGTGCCATTTTAAGAATGGAGCTTCAAGGATGGAAGTGGTATGTATACCTGAGTAGATCATATTATAATATTCATATGGATATGAAAAGAAAGAGCCCTACAGAAGAAGTTCACAAAGTTTTCATTTGCTTTTCATTTTTATAATGAAAACAAATAAATGGGACCTATGAAGAAAAAATTGAACTCAATTGTTAAAGTCATTGTTGAGGTTCCACAACAAGTTGATCTATTAACATGTGCACTGGAAAGTAGCCTGCTGTGCTTAAATATGAACATAACACGCGCCCAACTATACCTTACACTGAAACTTGATTTTATTTACAAAACAGTAATTAGCTTAAGTTGAACTTGGGAAATTTTGGTCATAAAGGCAATGAAACCATGTTAAGAGACCACTGCACTCAAACACTGAAGTAGTTGGATTATGCCCATCAACTAAATTGTACATATTTGTGAGCAGAACAAAAACCAAGTACCGACACCTAATTTTCAAAAAGTTATAGCATTGTAATCAATGGTATTTTCATTTCAATTCCCTGAATCCTGGCAATAAGTTATAGGCTGAAGATAATAGTAATAATCCTCTAGGGTGAGAAGAAGGAAGGCTCAAGTTTCCAATGCAGAAAGTATGCTTTCAAGTAGATATCATGAACATCACAATTGTCAGCAGTTTGTTATCAAAAATGGGTAATCAACATAGCTTACGTTGAAGTTAGAGAAAGTACCTAAAAAGTAGTATACAACTAGAAGAAACGTTGTCTTTGTTTCGTGTAATTTCTTCAGATTCCAACAATAAAATAACTGTGCCAAAAAATGGGTTATAAGAGAACTTTACAGAATTCTAACACTAATAATAGCCATTGACTACTTACAGGAACCTCAGTAAGAAGAGCTAACAACGAACTTGAGGTGAAACATATGACAGATATGACTGCAAGACCAGCAATCTGCATATCATAATAAGTGTTATAGATTCTCAATGCTCAATAAATTAAATGAGCATTTTAATTAACACAGGAATAAGTTACACTATGTTTCCATAAATGATAGGGGTTGCAGTAGTAGAAATGAAATTTATTACTGGGTAGTCTTCTGTGAAGATACAAAGCAAACACCAAAGCGAAAATCATGAAAGAAACAAATAATAAGTACATAAAAAGATTACCAGATTAATTACCTTCCACATCTCAGATGAAGCATTTTCATAAGTCACTCCCCTCAATTTAAGAAATAGGAGAAGACCTGAAAAATAAAAATTACATCATCATCCAAAGAAGAAACAATTGAAAATATAAAACCCACTCTTTTTAGGTAAACAAACACCCATTAGAGTTGAAAAATCACATGCAAAAAATAAAACTCATGCAAACTACACAATCACTTCTAACAGAATTTAGGCCTCATGACAAAAAAGTAATATCAGTCTTTCCTGAAGCATATATATCAAAATTACACCCACAATTTTTAGTTCACATCTCAGTTATGGATAACCAATAATATTCTTTATCCTAGTATTCATGTACATGGAAAACTCAAAATAGGTATTTAAAGTTTCCTAGAAAAGAAACCCACTTTGTAAGTACATCTGAATATGTAGTGACAACAAAAATGGTTTCTTAATAATTGAAGTAAGAAACGATGAATTGGGATGCCTTCAATAAACCTCATTTCTTTGTTAATTTTTGAAGGTTTGACCTTAAGATTAAACCTTGACATCAGTCTGGGTTTTCAACTAGCTTTCATTGCATTACCATGTGTGTTAAATCATCTGTGTATACATATTGGACGATCTTCCGTCATGAAACATAAGTTCCTCTTCAAAATAAATGTTTTCACCTCTCTTTTCCAGTTAAAACATGGCATCAAAGCCACAAATTTTAGGAAACAAAACAAGATGACAAGAAAAAAGAAGAGCATTGTTGTACATTTGAACAAAACAAATTTGTACTATTCACCCGACTATTCATAGAGTGATACTATCATAGCAAACCGTATCATGGTGAAGAATACAACCATGGTAATGTAGACAATCCTTTTTCTCCCCAGGCCAAAGATTTCTTGTCCCATGATAATTTTTTGTTTGCTTTTTCTTGAAGATTTTGTTCCATTTTTTTCTAAGAATTTTGTTTATATTCAACTTTGAAGATTTTTCCTTTATGAGTTGGAGTGATGGTGCTGATTTAGAGATCAACTTCAATTGTAGATATTAGAGAGCTCAACTACACTAGCATAACTTGATGTAACCCAAGTGAGAAAAGTCTTATGAGGTGGTGGTTGTTTTTTATGTAGTGGAGTCAAACCTAGAACCAACTTCAAAAGTAGGGGCATGTGTTTCAATCAAATTCTTCTAAGAGGGAAGAGTCTCATGATGATAAGTTCCAATTCTAAATAGATCGAAAAGAATTAAAGGGGTTTAGGCTATTTAAATAGACCTTCCAGTAATAACTTGGAGCATACATAAAATCTATGCTCCAACTCAAAGGGAGGTATGAGAATGTCAAGAAAGTATTACCCTGAGATCAAGCCTTAGATCAATCTAGGTTGTTAACCTTAACCTTAAATAGCTTTCAATGTATAACCATCCATGAATCATCTGTGTAGATATAGGACCATCAACTGCACATAACACATAAGTTCTGTTCTAAAGAATCACTTTTCACCTTTCTTTTTCTAGTTCCAACAATTTCTAAATAGAGTGAAAACACATGCTTCAGAATCAGTTCTCTCAATTATTTATTTTGTCACGGCCTCAATAAGCATTCTTAAGTCTGCTAGTCTTATACCTCATAAAATAAGCATTGGAAAAGAAGGAATAAATCTTCAACCCAATTGTTTCTTTGAGAGAAAAAGGGAAATATCAGGGCAAAAGTGGGAAAGGAAATGCTAACATATTCTTAACGTGTTAGATCTAATATAATTCAATAGACAATTGGACGCGCAATGAACTCAAAGAAATGTTGGATTTAAGAGGGGTATTATGTTATAACTTCAAAAGATGTACCATGCAACATTTGGATAAAAAATTGTCAAGCAGTACTGTCAAAAAGTTGATGTAAATGTTAATCACATCACAATGCAGTACTTGGTTAAACACGGGCAATAGATTCAAGAGAAATTCATAGTGAAGTGCACACACTGCAGTGAAGAGAAAAATTAAATAGTTACTCACCATAACTACCTAAAGCTAATCCCAACAAAAGGATGGCAGTGGCGAAAAGTTTTACATAGACCTGCACGATATATGAGATTAGAATACTGGTGAAAGGGAGTGAAGACAGAAGTGTATTTTCTTTTCTTTAATATTTTGGGGAAGAAAAACTTTTTGAAGCCATGAAGACAGGATAATGCACTAACATCTTGCACAGAAAATTGCACAACATAAGTGGCAGCTAAGCATCTAATGAGTTACAATCGGGCAAGCATTTGAAGCAGAGATGTAGATTATTTTTACCTGGGCAACTATGGAAGAATCAATAGGATTCTTCCCTGCACCAATCCAGATCAAAACAGCAAATAGGGCCATTAAGATAAAAGTCATCACAACAACCTGGCAGATGGAAACCAGTTTACGAATCCCAGTCAGATATATCAACATAAGAAAGGGAAAGAGATGGAGAGAAGGAGGGAGACAGAGAAGAGGAAATAGTCAACTACAGTGTTGAACTGCTTGTTTTTCATACCACAATCACAAACTTTTGTCTGCTACCAATGTGGATGCCACAAAATGAGCAGCATCTCCATCGATAATCCACATGGGATAAATTAGGTTTACCCTTAGAACTTTCTAACAAAGGTTGTTGACTGCAATTTTCTTCATCTTCGCCTTCATCTTCTTCATCATTTGCCTGATGGCAAAGGTCGACCCTATAAATCATTTCCATGAATGCATACATGTATCTCATAAATTATGTTGCACCACTCTAAATAATATGTCTATCGCATTACAAACTCTACATGATATGCCATAAAATATCATCTCCATCATCCGTCTCTGTCAATAAACTAGAAAATCACCAAATATACCTTAACTTCATGTTTCTTCAACAATATTATCAAGACAGAAGATTCGGAAAATTATCATAATTGAAATCAAATCCTTCTAACAACCTTTTAACGTAAATTTCAGAAAGTAATTATTCAAAATGTGATATCTTTTAGTGTCCTACTAGTGCATAATACTTAGTTTTGGAACTAAGCATCTAAAGGAAAGAAAGTTGAGAAAAAAGGGTAAATGCAAGTTAACAGAAATAAAACCATCATTGGTAGTTTTGTTTGAATTGAGTGAAAATGGCTATGACAAAAAGGGAAGGAAACACGGTTCTGAGAAGAAAATTTACAAACCATTCACTTTTGAAGGACAACATTAACTTTTACGAGAATAAATGATATCATTAATACAAATGAGCTTGTTCAATTAATTTTATTTTCACTTTTTTCCAAATTTAGGAAGGGTATTTTTATCAAGTTTCAAGGAAAAATCGCTCCCAGCTTTCATCACTCTCTATTCTTATGCGTCCCAAACAGGTAAAGATAGAATCTTCAAACATTTTATTTCTCCCCTATTTCTCTTAAGTCAAGTCCCATATAAGGTTTTAACTGCAACACAATAATCTCCTCGGACATTTCTACTCGTATCTGTCCTAGAAAGATGGCTAAACTTAAACCTAATGGTCTAGGAAGTGTTGACTAAGGACACCATTTGAGTTCACATATTTCTAAACAGTAAACTTTATAAACATTATTAAAACATAAATTGACAAGGCACTGAAAAGTAAAAACTAATCCATATCAGGCAACTCAGAAATTATTTGCTAAAACATGGCCAGAAAATTCAAGTTAGTTGATAAACAGGTCAATGCATAGTTGTACTATCTTTTATGCCTAAGCTGCAGGTTATTTGTGAAGGAGGACAACTAGGGATGGCAAATTAGCCTAAGCCTGGCCTTACCCAGCTCAAAGCCAACAAGTCAAACCGAGTTTGACCGAGCTCGAGCTTGGGCTCGGGTTCATGAATTCAGGCTTGACCAATCATGATGGTATTGGTCATGCCCTAAAATCTTTTAACAAATTGCAATAAATGGTATCGGAAATGATGAAGCACGGCAAAACTTGTGAAAGGAAAATTAAATTGTATAATCAGGTATATTGTCCCAAAACATTACACTTACCAGAAAGACAGAAGAAGAAGAAATGCAGCAAGAAACAGAATTTCAGGAAAGGCTGCAAGTATAATTTCATAATTTTAGAATTTTAGGACCAGTAAAGAATATTAAAAGAGTTATAGTACAACAAATCAATGACAACATACCCATGAAGAAGAAACCGCATACATTGGCCCACCAAAGCCATCCATTACAGGTAGCAATAGGTGTAAGTATAAAATAAAGGAAGTACCCTACAAAAACAAGAAACTAAATGATATGTAATATATTTACAAATGGCTCCATGGAATCTCGTAAATTATGAACTCAAGAACCAAAGAAACGGATCAGCTGTCCCCTTCCTGGTGATGGATTCAGAGACGACTAGAATCTCCCACAGAAAAGCTTTGGAGTTTAAATTAGTTACTTTCGGAAGCTTGTTTGTACTTTATAATTATATTGGTGATGGATCCAGAAACTGAACTCATTGAAATTTCAATTTCGATTCCAAGAAGAGCCATATACTTTGAATTTTTCTCATATCAAACTTGGTCCCGAAAAGGTTTTGAGTTAGTAACTAAAGAGATAATGGAACTGGACCAATATAATTATAAAGTACAAACAACCATTTATTCCAAAAAGATGTTTAAAAGGTTTGTTCATTTCAAAATAGTATGCACGTCTTAGAGCCATGGAATCAAGAAACCATGGATACAAGAAAACAAAATGTTCAAAGACAACTATTCAAAATGTCAATTATTTCAAACATTTCCAATATATCGTAATTATTCAAATATCACACATCAATACATATACACAATGAATAAGACTTCAAAAAAGGTCAGTAACTCATGTCTTTTGCAGTGTCTCCAAGTGAAAATAGATTCCCCTTTTAATGATCCACTTACTTGCGGCCCAACATGAATTCATATTTATTATTAATACCAACTATAAGTAAATCGAGAGTGACGTTTATTCATGATAAGAATCATAACATCTAAGCCTTACCCAAGTTTGAAGACCCAATCATGAGATGGAGTACCTGCAATTCAAATTTGCTCCAGCTAATAAGTATCTTTGAGGAATTCTAACTACAAAGCATTAAGTACCATAGAGAAATATTTCAAATTAGGCAGAAAACTCTTTGCAGAACGCATAGCATGGAGGCAATGATGCAGGTATCAAGAGGAAGAACTAATCAAATAGGAAAAATAAAACAATGTCTTGCTTGTGGGATGTATTGTTTAGCTCGTATCAGGAACATTGTTTTATAGGTTTTAATAAACAAAATCTTGAGATAAAGAATCCCCATTTGAGTACAAGCATTTCATTTCACATTTTGTCATTATTTTGCAGAGCAACTTTGAATTTTAAAAACCAGAAAATCTCAAACTTTCACTTATTTTTTCCTTTTTTCTTTATTTTTTATTAACCCAGTAATGAGTTTAAGACACACAATCTCCACAGTAACAGTCCAAATGATGGAACTGACTGGAATATTTCTATATGAATGTCAGATAGTGCTACAATGGAAGACAGTGAGATGCTCTTGAAGTTGTTCAAACGTGAGAAGCTTTCCATAGCACTCTGTTCAGTTTTTTTAGAAATTATTTCCTAATCATGTTTCATTTTTCATTAGATATCTGAATTCATCATATCCAATACTCAATCCTGAAACATAAGAAACATACCATAATGAGCAGTTGCTGCTTCAAAAACGTTAAAAGGTTTGTTAAAACAAGTGCATGTATTCTAATCATCTCAAGCCTCTGAGAAGAATGATGGTAAATTCAATAGCTTGAAGCATTTGATTTTATTATTAAAAGGATTTAAGGTATTGAATTATTTCTGTTAGATGCAAGCAATAGTTTTAAATTGTAAGAGAATTAAAGAAAATATAGGCCCACACCCACCTCTGTCAATTCCACAATCCCCTAATATAAAAGGAAAATAGAACAGTTCAACAATGATTGATATTCATGATAGACAAAACTAGGTTTTAGCAAACCCCTAAGAGAACCATTTCAAAGACTCCAAAAGCCCAGCAAAACCAAAAGACTACCAACTAAAAGTTTTGCAGTAAAAATTAACCCACAGCTTATGTATGCAACATGCCACCAGAGGGAAAGGCCACTACTTATGAAAATGGATATACTAAAGATAGGTTTTATCACTTATATTAATCCAACTGAATGGATTTGCATGCAGTGGCCACAGCTATTGCTTACTTTTTGACGTGTCCATCCAACTTGCCAAGTCCGAAATTGAATCCTTGTTAGCTGGGAAAACAGAGCCACACTATGTCAGAAACAGTGTCCCAAATCACCGACATAAATTAATAGCAGAATGATCAACCATCCTGACAATGAGGTAGTGAACAAAATCATGATGCAAAGCATCTCAAATAGCTTTTATCATGGGCCATAAAGCCCCTAAAATAACTAAAACAACTCTGTGATAAATTTCAAAACATTTTCAACCTTGCAATGGAAGACAACTAGGGAAAGGTTCTGTAAGTTACTAGAAGATACCATGTAATGGTGGATAACAACTACAACATAGAGAAGGCCTTTCACTGCTCCCTTAGCATGCGTCGGTCTTATCATAGCATCCTCATCCCAAACTAAAAGTATGGAACAATCTTCCATATTTTAACTAAATGTGCATCTATATAAGGTTCTTCGACATGTACTCAAGGGTTGAATAGTAAGTTAACGATTTGCTCAACTAAATAGATTGACAAAAGCGATCGAGTTCCTAATCAAAAGTTTGTCAATAGGTCCCTTAATACTTTGTTCACATAATGAGCCAATCTCGATTAAATCGAAAAATATTTAGCCGATAGACTCAATATGTAGTTTCTGTAATTAAACTTTCTGCAACGTCAATAAATTTTCTTGCGTTCAGAAGTACCAAGATGCAAATAACTCTAACCAATGCAAAAAAAAATCATTTAACAACTATATTTCCCTTCTGGCACATTTTACCACGTAATTGTGTTCGTGGAACCCTTCCACTGAAAAATTGTAAGGACGCAAAAGAAAAAGAAACAACCAAGAAGCCCCAGTAAACAAACCCTTCAACATTTTCTTTTCCAAGAAATACGATTGCCAAACGATAGAGCACACAAAAGAAAATAGTAAAAATAACGAAACTTTCAGCCTCAATTCTGGTCAACATGAAGGGAACTCCTCGAAAGACACCTGATATACATTAAAGAACAAAAGGCAAACGCAATTCTGTGTACATGCAATCAGGGATAACCAGAAGGTAGCCAACATCAGAATCCGAGATTGGAGATGAAGAAGAACAAGTGAAAGGTTACACAGAGAATGTAGTCAAAGATAATACCTGAAAAAAAGCAATGAAGGCAAGAGCAGCGTCGACGCCGGCCAGAGCTACAGTAACAATCAGATACTCGAAAAGATGGAAACTTGAACTGAGATTCAACATTTTGATTTCCAAACAAATTCAGTAGGTTGAACAGGGAAAAGAGAAAAAGGGAAACTAAGAGAATTGGAAGAAGCGGAGCGAAGGGTGTCAGGGTCTGAATGGTTTAGAGTTTAGACAGAGTCGTAAGAGAAAAAAGAATGATAACCAAAAAAAAAAAAAGGTGTTTTCGTGATTGATGTGAGTGTCAGTAGAAAGAGACGGAAGACATGCGTGTTATATGTTGTTTTCTGAATCTCACTCTCAACTTCGCCTTTGTTACTTCATATTTGCTTGCTCTATTTACTTCGATTTTATTTTGATCCACTTAGGGTTGGATTTGACTATTTCTAATTTTCATTCCTAAGTAATTAAGCATTGGATTAAATTAGGCAATGTAAAAGAAGGAATCTTCATCCTAAAGTGCATCTCTTTTCGTATCATATATTCTAATGTTGAGTGATTACTAAGAAATACCCAAAATCCTCATTATTAGGAATTGAATATAGCTTTGCCTTTGAAGGAGATCAAGAACTAATTTGTGTCAACCATTAATACAAAAAAAACTCATTAAGCTACTTCCTATGAAGTGACTTGGAATACAAGTTTTGTGTTGATAATTCAGCTTTTACCTCAAACTCATATTGAACCAACACTTGGGGGGATGCGGCGTCCCTGCCCTTGCCCTGAGGATGGATTTCGGTATCTAATTAGATTATGACTTCCAGCTAAATTGGGTCCGTTCTTCTTTTTAGATTTTCCGTTGGGCTTGCTTTTCTTGCAACTTTCGGACCACAAACGAACGCCATACGTGTACTTTTCCAAATTGGTAAGTAAGTCAAATTTAATATGATCGATACTTGAATTCGGTACCTCTCTCTTAATAGAATATGTTCATAAAGTAAATAACCTCTAATGCACTGCCTACCCAATGCGGAAGTTCGTCTTACCAACAACATGTGTTCACTCGTCGTCTCTGTTTTGAAAATCGGATCGGATTGGTCAGTTCGGCCGATTCGATCGATGATCGATCAATTATTCGGTCTGGTTCATTCTTAAAAATCGGTTTTCAATTGAACCAGTCAAAATCGGTCAAAACCAGTCAATTGATCGGTCGAATCGACCTAAACACTGGTTCAATAAATTTTTTATTTTTTTATTTTGGTATTTTTGTATTTTTTAATATTATTAATATTATATATAATTATTTCATAATTATAACGTTACACTGATTCGACCGGTGGTTGAACAGATCGAACCAGTCAAATCAGTGACTAATAAAATCTTCAATTCGATGATCGATTCGGATTTCAAAATAATGCTCGTCACTGGTAGTACCCTTTTATATTGAACTTGGAGGTGTTGTTAAGTGATAGGTATTCCACTCTTAATATCGTAACCAAGGTTTGAGTCTCATAGTAATATATTTTAAACGCTTTCTAAACCACACCGCAGAACTTCAATTAAAGATAACATAAGTACCGAAAATATTTAACATAAGATAAATAATATGAGCATCTAAAATTATGATTTCAATTGAAAGTCCATTTAAGTCCGGAGGCATTTCTTAATAAAAAGAAATCACTTTTTTTTTGTTAACCGGATATAAGAATCTAGCGAGGACAAATGCCGTAAAAAGGCCATTGATCTCTGATTATTTTGAAGCAACAATCTAAGTCCTAGAGCTGGATTCTTCCAAAGAGACCATCGAGTCATAGTTAAGGAAATCACTTTTCAAAACGTGAAAATGTATCAACAACTGCTTTAAATACTAACTACTAACAAATAACAATCCCTAATAAAAGATGGGGCTATTTTATCATGATGTTACATAATTAAATAAAAAGGTCATGAAAATGTAGTTTTTATCTATGATCAAAAAATTCAATTAGTTCGATTGATTTAATTATAAAAATTTTGAATTGTTCAATTTTACGGTTAAGTTTTTAATTTTTTTTGTTGAGTTTATTTTAATAACTTTTATTGTAATTTATCAATTAATTAGTCAATTTTTATTAATTAATAAATTCTTATAGACTAAAATGAATCGATTAATTTTTATTTAATAATTTATTTTTCTATTAAACTTTAAATTCTTTGACAGGTGAGATAATTTCTTTTGATCATATTTTAAATTCTTTAATTTTATTTGATCTTTAACTAATTTTATGACAGTATAATACCGGTTGAACCTTTGTTTAAAACAATGGTTTCCATGACTAGTAATGAGGAGAAAAACTTGCCTTCTAAGGTCTAAAACTATAAATATATATATATATTATTCCGTTAATTAATTAAAATATTTCCTAGCTAAATGTAGTTTTCTTCTTAGACGTGTCCAATGACATAATTCTTTGGATACTAAATGACTTGGAGAAGCATCAAATATAAATTATTGCAGAGGTTCCAATCAAAGAACATGTAAAGGCCAAAGTTCTTGACGTGGATTCACATTGGATGTGGACATGCAGAATAGCAGATTTGTTCTGATACCAACTCATTCATATCATTTTCAGAGGATCATTTCCAATCACCAAAGTTCCTATTTGTGAGTTATCTCATTCGTATAATTAAGAAGAGTTAAAAAAAAACCAATTAGTATGAACCTCGAATCAAATTAAGTTTTTTCTTAGCAAGTAAGAATATGCTTTTAGCCTACCCGGCTAGAATCCAGGCTAGTCAGTTGTCCATGTAATGCCAGATATCGGATGGTTTAATAAAAAAAAAAAAAGAGAATTTGCTTTTAACCTACCCGGCTAGAATTTGGGCTAATCGGTTGTCCATATGATACCGAATACCGGATGATTTAACCACAAAAAAAGAGAATTTACTTTTAGCGTACATTTCTTTTCCTCTTAATATTAAGAGTATTTAGCAAAAAAGAATTTGGTTAAACCATCCGGTATTCGGCGCCACAAGGGCAACCGATTAGTCCGGATTCGAGCCGAGTAGGACCCATTTGGGCAGCAAAGCTCTCCCTCACAAGTTTTTAAAGCGACTTCATTCTCAAGACTCGAACTCGAGACCTTGGTTAGGATAGTTTAAGTAGTTGAAATAAGATTTTTAAGAATTATGGACCTTTTTAATTATTTAAATTATTATATAAAATTTAAAATTTCCGTTATTATGGAAAATAAAGTGCTTAAAAGCATATATACCAAAAAAAAACTTTTTTTATTGTTATAATTAATATAGAGAAGATGATGGGCCAACAATCTTTAGCACAGTAAGCTGCGTGCCCTCAATGTTCTCCTTCCTCAGACACGGTTAATCGTCATATCTCTATTCACATTAGCTTACACATTACACACGGCGGAATTGACCAACGTCAGAATCCCCAACTTAAGTACAAGAATTAGCATCTTCCCTTCGATGATGAGTCACATTCTGAAACCGGAAGAAAATAGCTTGGAAAGTTACAGATTGGTTGGTATATAGACATACCTTTAACAATAGATAATCAGCACATCATTTTCAACATCTTTATTTGAAGAACTGTGGCTTGTTCTTTTCCTATACCATCTTCAAATTAACACACACACATATCTTCAATATAAAAGTATGGGGACTTCGTTTCTATCAAACGCATCAACCTCGACCTATATAAGCAAGGGGATAAACGTGGAAGTGGCAGGCAATTCCAAAGTAACGAACAGTGCAAGGATGGGGAAGGAAGTGAGTAAAAGAGCAGCGTCGTCCCTGAAAGTATCGAAGAACGAGAATAAACAACTGATCAACAGTTTGATAAAAGTGATGCGTCCCAAGGTCTACATCACTGACAGCTCAAACTTCAAGAGGCTTGTTCAAGAGTTAACTGGTAACAATGAAACTACCAATACTACTTTCTTATCATCATCATCAAACTCAGTACCTGCAGTTCACACTAGACCGAAGCCGGTTGCCGATGACCATGACAAAGTTTTGGCCGTAGTGAACATTGAGGAAGATCATGGAAAACCTGAAGAAAGTAGCTTCACGGAGGACACGTCTTTTGAACCATCCCTTGACTCTACTTCATTCGAAATCTGTAACAATCCATACTCCAACATCAATCAGCAGCTATTCTTCGATGACCCCATGTCAGATTATTTGTCGGTGAATCTACAGGAAGCTGATACGGTAGCATTTCAGGACTTTGATGAGTCGTGGCTACTGGACGTTGAGCCTTATCCTTTCTATGGCCACCATTTTGATCAGATTCTTGATCATCAGGAGGAGGTCAGCATATATGACTATGTACTACCTGGACTGCTATGAATGCTTATTCAAGTTCTCTACAACAAGGGCAAAATCTCTCATTTTCCCTAGGATTTTGGCCTTGCGATATTTTTTGATTGTTTATAGTTCCACAGTATAAAGTTAATTTAGAGTAGATCCAATATGTTTGTTGTAAATACAAGTATGCAATAGCTTGTTCATGTTTAGAATTTGCAGATTGTACAGAAAGGCAACTCTACTATCTATTCTCTGTATGTATACAGCATATTGTAAAGTTCATTAAGTTGTTTGTTTCCTTAATATATAGAGATTTATGGGCTACTCCATTTTCGTATAGTGCATGCAGATCTTGAGAGCTAGCTAGTTTTGAGTCAGAAACAGTAGAGAATTGCCTAGAGGGGAATCGCATTGGTGATTCATCTTGTTATTGGCAAGGACAATATGTTCTTCAACTTGGGAACAATGTATACCAAGCAGGATTTAGATCTTTTAGGTTACGAGTTCCCCAAAAGCAACAAATTGGAAAGAAAAAGAAACCAAAGAATTCTTCTTCCTTCAATTTGCTCAGTTTCTTAATGCTTTTTAGAAATATTTTGATCTTAGAAATAGATGCAGCAGCTTCATATTCTTCTTCGTATACGTACCGGCATATATAGTGGATTGTCTTTGCCGGAATAGCTTGTTCAATCGCAGCCCAAAGAGCAATAAATGAATCATTGAATCACAATCCTACGTATCACAATAAGGGCTTACATTGACCAGCTAGAGATAAAACGAGTACAGAGAAGCGTACCATGGCTGGGATCAATTCAAGGATATAAGTATCATTTTCTTTGGAAGTCTGTACAGTTTTACATCTTCAAAAGCTAGAGTAGTAATACTGGTAGCTGTATACATGTTTTCTGTAATATGCTAATACGAATCTAAAGTGGCAGTGACACAGGTAAGCCCTATTAAGGCATACATGACAATGGACCACAACAAGAATATGGTTTTTTGCCTTGATTCTAAGATAAATTTCCTTAGGCAATCAGGATATTACTCTGGGCAAATTTCAGTAAACACAGGCAACCGCTTCTTTAAGATAGGACCATAAAGAACATCATCAATATAGGCATCAACATCTTCCCTTGAAGGAAACAAAACAATTTGAGAAGGTAAGACGATCTCAATGCCATCATCGAATGGTGTCCAATTGTTGAAGGCGGTAACGTCTGCCAATAGCATCCCAAAGTCCTCAGATTCGATATTGGGAAGGGAGGATTTATTTCGCTCTGGTTTGAAAAGAATTGGGGTCCTGTCTGAATGTGGAGTAATACGGGTTGGGGTATCGTTCTTGCCAGAAGATTCACATTTGCAGGTGAAAGCAACGCCGGTGCTGCTGAATTCAGAGGATGCTTTTTGGCTTGTTGTTGCAGCTGCCTCTTTCGCGATCATCTGATGAAACTGACACTTTAAGCCATACAGGGAAGACTTGCAACCGTGTGCCTTTAAACAGATAAACAACAATTATCATTTAGTTGTCAATGCTGGGGAAAGATAGAATCCATTACTGTTTCTCCAGATGTAGGACAGGGATTGCACCTCAGTTTTTTTCTTGATGGGGAAATGCGTTGGACGAAGCTCTTCTTTACCATGTGCAAACTACAAATGAGGAATTCAATATGTCAGCATTCCAAGAACCAAAGTCAATCAACCTTGGAAGCCAAAAAGGATGGCCACAGCTCATTTACTGTGACAGTCAAAGCAGAAAATTGATGCATTGTAGTTACAACCCGTTCCAGAGATCAAGAAAGAAAAGGAGGTCATAGCCAGCAAATGGTCAGTTATGCCATCAACTGCCAATCTGTAGTTGTGGACTGAAATTTGACCACACAATTAACAGCGTTAATCACAAAGAATTTGAGAGATAAGCTACAACCATGATCGACATAAATAGCAAGCATGTAGTGAATCCCAATCACACTTCTAATTAAGTACATTTGATTCAGAAATTTTATTTTTTCTTGTTATCTTTTTCGATTCTTTCTAATGAAAAACGGAAAAATAACCATTAATGACAGCCGAATCTACGTAAACTCTTCAAAACATACAACTTCAAGCGAGACAATAATAATAGTGCTGCAAGTAACAAGAATTTGCTGGTTGGATCACAAATTGTTCTTTTCCTTTCGTTGAAAATGACTAAATAGAGAGAGAAAGGGACCTGGCACTTATAGCCGAAGCGGCAGCGTCCAAAGTCCTCCCAAGATCTGCAAAGCTCAGTCTTGAAAGTGCTATTCGCCGACGAAGACGACGACGGCGTCGAACTAGACGATGAGCCTCCGGAATTCGACAGAAGAGATCTCAATACCCTCACTCCTCCTCCGCCTCCGCCTCCGCCTCCACCGCCATGGCCACCGTCTGCAGACGCCAGTTCATCCATAACCAAGACATCCTCTTCCAGAGGTGTGCCGTATGTCAACACCGGCGATGACATATTCTCCACAGCAGACAGAGGCGACAACAACGAATTCCTATGCCCGGCGGTGCTTCCGGAGGACTTGTTACTCATTGCCGGAGAACCGGACGACGAGAATGAAGATAGTCCGCCTCCGTCATCGCCTCTAAGGTATCGGATGTGCGGGGGAACGAGAACGTTGAGGGATTTGAATCTGGGGAATTTGCCGGAGTTATTGTGTAGGGAGTAGTCCATCAACGTCTCTGGTGAGGAACCAAAGACAGCAGAAACAATTCCTATTTGGAACTTTAAAATATTTTTATTATTTTCATAATCAGCATTTTGAAATTTCCCGCCAACATAAACATTATCCCATGTACACTTTTTTTTTATACAAAGGAAATTAAATTAATACATCAACACAACAAACTAACGTCAGGATCGGCTATACATAGCTCCTTGCTTGTTCCTGTGATAGAGTGCTCGAGTAGACAGCGGGGGCTCCTGAAGAAAATAGATGCTTGGACGGGTCGTGAGGGTTAGGGCAACCATACTATTTACGTTCTGATTCCTTTCGCGGTACACGTGCTGGACTGTAACCTCCCAATCTTGGTGGAGCAGACCGTGGATACCTGCCAACAAGAAAGGATTCGGATCAGTCATGGGAATGAGAGACGAGAGAATGTTAATAACTTCCAGGGAGTCGACTTCTAATATGATCCTGCGATAACCCAGCGACTAAGCCAATGTCAGTCCCGAGTGGACTCCCCAGAATTCGGCTGTTAAAGGCGAACCGTTGCCAATATGTTAGAGAAATCCGCCGCACCACTAGTCGTGCCAGTCTCTAAGCAGACCACCCGTAGCAGCGGTAGCTAAGCCCTGATGGAACGCTCCATCTTTATTGAGCTTAACCCAAGGATCAGTCGGGGTAGACCATCCCACGAGGCTGTCGGCTGACAGGCCCTGTGGCGGAAACACACAGTTTTCCACTGCTCTCGCCCTAGCTATCCATTCTACGTACATCAATACAGCATACTGACTATCGTCCGGCCATGCAAACTCCGCTTCAAAGTACTTTTGTTACGCTAATTCCAAAGCATCCAGCAAGCGACGTCGAAAATGGTAGGCCAATCACTGGGCACCACCAACGAGCACTTGCGAAGGTTGTGTTGCACCCAATCCTCCTCGTCGTGCTGAAAAAAGGCCATATTAAAGGTCATAGACGGAGCCAAACCACTGGGCCACCCAAAATTTATAAAAATTAATTTTTTTTATTTTTAATATATATATATATAGAGAGAGACACACACACACACATATATAAGAACGGAGTTATTTAAGGCTCAATGGTACACTGGACCTCCCAAGATTTAAAAAATTAAATATTTGGGCCCTCCTATCTTAAATTCCTGGCTCCGTCACTGTCAACAGTCTACGATGGGAAGGTCCTCCAAAACGCATGCACTCGCGGACAATCACGAAGGGCATGAATTGCGGATTCTACCTGACTGCATATATGGCACCTGCTATCAGTCGCAATATGCCACTCCACTCGGTGTTTGTTCGTCATGAGCTTATTCTT
>JAOSBM010000205.1:26311980-26323018 GCA_027568955.1 Erythroxylum tenue
GATGTTCGAGTTTGGCTTTTAAGTTTAAGATCAAATGGTTGTCTCTGTTAGATGGTTGTCAAATGTTGCTTTGTGCTTTCAAATGAGTCGGTTTGTTTTGGATGCAATGGAAAGAGGATGGATGTTCGAGTTTGGCTTTTAAGTTTAAGATCAAATGGTTGTCTCTGTTAGATGGTTGTCAAATGTTGCTTTGTGCTATGTTTTAGGCATGATGATCATTTCACAGGCAGATCCAGCACATTGTGTTTCCATGGAGATTACACATGGTAAAATCAGACAAAACTTATCCGTCGGCACATTTAATGCTATAGACGTGGTTAAATTGAAGGAGCCACGTGTTAGATTCTTGTCTTTATCATGCAATTCTTCAAAAGCACCTCATAATCTGGGCCTAGAAAGCTCATCGCTTGGAATCAGGAGAGGTCATCAAGTGATAGTTGCTGCCAGTCCACCTGAGGAAGCTGTAATTGCTACCGAACCACTAACAAAAGAAGATCTTGTAAATTATCTTGCCTCCGGGTGCAAGGCTAAAGAAAAGTGGAGGTATGATTTCCAGTTCTTCACTGTAGATTGATTGGGTTAATATTTTCAGTGCAATTTAGCATACACTTGGATAATAGTGTGTTAGTTTTATTGCTACATTGGTCAATTCCACATATCATGGCAATGCATAACAGGGGAATAGTTTTTTTATGCTATCTGCTTTTGTGTATTGAATGGGGCTTTGATACAAAATGTTGCGGCAGTTTCTCTCTCCAAAAGATTTCTGATCTGTTATTTATGTACTGACTGAAAGTATTTGTATATCAATTTTTGTTGTTGTATCTTTTGATAAATATATGCTGTTGGAAGAAATCATACTCCCATGGCATGTTATAGGGCTGGTTGTTTTTGTGAAATTGTTGTTTGCATAACCATATTGCCGTCTACAAGGGTTTCTTTTTTCATGATTTTGGCAATCTTGCTCTTGAAATTTTGTTTCAATTGATCAGTTAATTTGTCAAAGTTAGCCTTTTGTGCTTGATTCTGGATTTCTGCAAACCTAGTTGTTTGATTGACTTCAGTGAGTGATATTTTGCAGAATAGGTACAGAACATGAGAAGTTTGGTTTTGAATTTGGAACTTTACATCCCATGAAGTATGAACAAATAGCAGAGTTGCTTAACGGTATTTCTGAGAGATTTGATTGGGGTAAAGTAATGGAAGGTGATAAAATTATAGGACTTAAGCAGGTAAATAGTTTTTCATGTTTATCTTCGTTTCTTCAGAAATAGCATCCTTTACTTGCAAGTGTGCATGTGTTTATACTTATTTCCATTTTGATGTTGCTCTTATGATATACTTTTTTCAACGGTTATTACAGTCAGAGACGAAGTTATATAGAAACTTGGGGGGTCACTGGGCCCCCCAAGTTTTTTTAAAAAAATTATTTTTAATATATATATATATATATATATAAGGATAGAGTTATTTAAGGGTCAGTGGTGTACTGGGCCCCCCAAAATTTAAAAAATTAATTCTTGGGCCCCCCTATCTTAAATTCCTGGCTCCGTCACTGATTACAGTTGTGCCTTTTGGATTACAGTGACTTTTTCAACTATTGGCTCTTTTAGTTTATGTATTCCTCTAACTAGAGAATAACATTTATTCTAAAATCTTTATGTTGATATGGGCCAGGGAAAGCAAAGCATATCGCTAGAGCCTGGTGGTCAGTTTGAGCTGAGTGGTGCACCTCTTGAAACTTTACATCAAACATGTGCAGAGGTTAATTCTCACCTTTATCAGGTAGGAAATCTGCTTCACACATGCTTGAAAAGCTTGTTATGCCTCTTTTTCATCTATGTGTTATGTATAATCCTTGTGGTTCATGTATAATGTTCAAATATGATCAACTTTAATGCCTTTGGCATAGTGGTTTTCTTTGTTCAGTGATAACCTAATACTGCATTCTGGAATTTATAGAAAATTAAATGAATATTTATTTGGAAAATTGCTATTGCTAAGAAATTTAGTATTATGGCTTTGTGGCTAACTTCTAGTCCTTCCATAGTGGGTTTGGCATTATTTGCACTAGCATCTCTTTGGGGTATATTTTTCTTCCTTCTTTGGCAATAGCTTCAAAAAACAGAAAAAAATCCTTATTTTCTGCTACCAGTAGTTTTTGCTTCTCCACTCGACATAGCCAGCTCCTCTTAGGGCAATCATATGTACAGAGACTATTTTCACATAGAAGAATTTGTCATTATGAAAGCTATTATCATGATTTTATTAATAGATCAGTATGTTGCCATCATAAATCATAACATGTGAACTGAAACATGATCATTCCAATATTATCTTATTTTTCCAACCACCTCCTTTTATGAATTAACCTTGGTTTGATCTTTTTTCAATTACTAGTTTTTCTCATGAAATCTTGTCTTTTTCACCAGGTGAAAGCTGTTGCAGAGGAGATGGGGATTGGATTTCTAGGAATTGGTTTCCAACCCAAGTGGGGGCTTAAAGACATCCCAGTTATGCCCAAGGTACTAATTAGTTTCCCGTTTCAGCAACATAATCTACTAGATGAATGTTAATCATTGTTTCTTTAGAGAGATGCAATAGTTAAGATTGTAGGAAAATTCCAGTGTGTGTATCATATACACGCGGTGCGGAAAACAAAAAAAATTTGTTCCAGGACTTTCCTGAAGTCCAGGATCTGTGTCTATATAAAGAAGTACCATAATTTTCACACCACAACGACCAAAGGAGACCATCTCTAACGATATCCACACAGAGTCCGGAGAATCTAACCGAATCAAACTTTTTGATCCGGAAATAGCTAGAACAAAGAAGAAAGTGCTAGCTCTTACCTTTGTTCTATGGAAAGCAACGTGAGAGGAGAGGAAGAAGATTAAGCTTGGAAGAAGATGATGGAGCTTCGGAGGAACCATGAAAAATGTTCCTTACTTTTTTGTTTTTCACGATACTCCTTATTGCACTTTCTTCTTTTGTCTTTTGTTGCTTTTGTCTCTTATCCATAAAAGACATTAAATGTAACTTTATTAAAAGCTATTTTCCTTTAATGTCTTCCTTCCACGTTAGGCATATCTTATATATATATATATATATATATATATGCTGAGATGGTCCAGTCACACTAGGGTCGGTCCTACCGGGTTTCGGGTGTGGAAACACCAGAGACCTGTTTCAGCAATATTGATGTCGCAATCTCATCGGGACATATCCCAATCTCATCGGGATCTATTTGGTTCTATTGCTCTCCATATAATGGATCTCTATCCAAAACCATTTTATGAATCCTCCGAGTCACTCTTATGCATGTGACCCATTAGGTTCTCGGTTATATTGGCCACTTAGATTAACACTTAATCCAAGCAAGTCATGAGCGGTGTCTAGCAATACATCATGACCCCCAATTGACTGGAAAGTAAGTGGTTTGACGAATGAACCCGTGCTCACCACGAACCATCTCACGAACCCTCCCATAGACAATTGTTGTGCAATTCGTCCTTTCACCATGCTATACCCCACTTGGTTATGAGTATGGGCAAAGTGTCAACTCTCACTAAGTTGACTACGTCAAATCTAATCCATGTGATATCAGTTTTCATCCTGGGATATATATAAAATATGCCTAACGTGGAAGGAAGACATTAAAGGAAGATAGCTTTTAATAAAGTTACATTTAATGTCTTTTATGGATAAGAGACAAAAGCAATAAAAGACAAAAGAAGAAAGTGTAATAAGGAGTATCGTGAAAAACATAAAGTAAGGAACATTTTTCACGGTTCTTCTGAAGCTCCATCATCTTCTTCCAAGCTTCATCTTCTTCCTCTCCTCTCACGTTGCTCTCATTAGAACAAAGGTAAGAGCTAGCACCCTCTTCTTTGTTCTAGCTATTTCCTGATCTAAGAGTTTGATTCGGTTAGATTCTCCGATCTTTGCGTGGATACCGTTAGAGACGGTCTCCTTTGGTCGTTGTTGTTTGAGAATTATGGTACTTTTTTGTATAGATACATAGATCCTGGACTTCGGGAAAGTCCCGGAATAATTTTTTTTTGTTTTCCACATCGCGTGTATATGATACACGCACTGGGATTTTCCTACAGAATGACTATATGGAATGATTAAGGAAGTTTCATCAATCACATTGAATCTATATCCATAATCATCCATCATCCTACCTAACCAACCTCTGCAAGGCAACAAGGAATGGAGTTAAAGCATAGAATTAGTATCCAAGATATCCTTGAGTACCTCAAGTCTTAGGATACTTGCACCATTGCTATGATGAGATTATCACTGACTTTAGAATAGGACATCCATGTGATGATCTCATAGTAGGTTATCCAATGTATTACTACCTCTATCAAGGAGTTTACAGTTTCTGAGATCCACTGCTTGATCAAATCAAGGAGTTTGACATTTGCTAGTCTATTCAGATTAACGATGACCAATCTCATTAGTCCTATAACTAGGGATAATTTACATACTGACATAATTGCACATGATAGGAATCTTAGTAGTATGATCACATCATAATTTCCTTAATGCTATGTCATATATCATGGACTTTATTAATTTTCTTATAGATCAATATCAATTCATAAATAATGAACACCAAATTAATGAAATATGCCTTTCTTTATTATTGCAAATAAAGTTTGTACACAACTTTGTACAAAACGCGCTAAAGGCGATTGCCTTTAGGGCACTACTCTAACAAAGATTGCATGAACTATTGATGCTTCTGTTGGTAAAAGTCCATGGTCAGTTATCTCAATGCTTCCATAAAGCTTGCGAACCAGGGTTCTACACATGCAAGCTACAGCCACAGGAGTTAGACTTAGAAATTCCTGATTCATTTTCTCTTCATGGAAGAGGTGATGTGTTCTTGGGATGAAGAGGGGATGAAAAGCCTTACAGAAAGTATCACTTGTGATATGCATTTGTGACACATCTGGATCATCCCATGATTTATGCGCTTCCTTGTTTGGTTATTGTATGCATTCAGATCCCTTACCTGTCACTTGTTCTGTTGTACAATGGCTGAGAGTTAATAAGCATCATATTTAGCTCATTCTTTTGGCATCCACAAGGCGGCTATTTTCAAATTCCAAAGCTTTCTAAATTTGAAACTTATAGACTGATCAAATAATTTACACTGAGGCCAAAAGGGTTCTAAAGATCACTCAAACTGTTTCAATGATCTGAATTTCATATAGATTTCCATCTACAACATTTTGCACAAAATTTGATAATTTTTCTATTTTTGTTAGCCAGTAATTTTAGGTCTTCCATTTATATTGAGGGGTTGATCCATTAATTTGAGTCTGTGTGGTAACTATTGAATTATTAGCTTTAAAACTTTTATGGTAGAAAATAGAAAGTCAAATCAATATAACTTAGAATTGATTTTTGCAAGACTTGTGTAGAATCCTTTCGTTATCAATTTTATTTAATGTTTCCTGTTTACACCATTCAGTATCTAGAGGCTATAAGGAAAACTCTTTTTAGAAATGTCATAATTTGTATTATTACATTTTGGAAAACTATTGAAATATTTTCTGTACCTTGGCTTGGGTTGATGCCATGGATTTGATTAAGAGCAAATGCATACTCAATAGATGTGGATAAATTTAATTTGGGTCAGTGGACTTGTTCAGAGTGGTCATACAATAGCAGATACCCTTCGGTTAGTTTAGTTTTCAGTCGGTGGGCTGGATCCATCCATGTTTATCCTAGTCTTTACTTGTTAAAAGTTTATCTGTGCATTGACTTGTATTTTGTTTCAGGGAAGATATGATATAATGAGGAATTACATGCCTAAAGTTGGTACACTTGGACTTGATATGATGTTTAGGACATGCACCGTTCAGGTTAGAGGAATGGCAATTTTCTATGCCCTTCTAAAGCAAAGTATTGTTTATTGGCTAATTAATTTCTCAATATTCCTTTTCTCTATTAAGTGAACAACCATTTTTCTTTCCACATTAGTACTGGCAACTTCTCATTGTCAAAAAATTTACTTTCTGTAGGTTAATCTGGATTTCAGTTCTGAAGCTGACATGATAAGGAAATTTCGTGCTGGTCTTGCTTTACAGCCTGTGAGAAAGAAACAATTTTGCACATTCTTCTTTGATTGAACATCTCTGCCACATCAAATATCTAATGATTGAAAATTGACAGATAGCAACAGCTATATTTGCAAATTCACCTTTCACTGAAGGGAAGCCAAATGGCTATCTGAGCATGAGAAGGTGTCTGCATATTGCCTCTAATTGTGCCTAGCACTATTATTTGTTCTCTGATGTTTATATAAGTGCTCTTCATTGATTAAACAGCCAAATCTGGACTGATACGGATAAAAACCGCACTGGCATGCTTCCTTTTGTATTTGATGATTCGTTCGGGTATGTTCAACTTTTTCTATTTGCAGATTCCTTTTTATTTCTTGACATTGATCATGCTGGTTATTCTTATGCAGGTTTGAACAGTATGTGGATTATGCTCTTGATGTTCCAATGTATTTCGTTTACCGTGAAAAGAAGTATATTGACTGTACTGGACTGTCATTCCGGGTTTCCATCTAACCTTACTAGTCTTGTAATTTAAGACTTTCTTTAATCCATTTGAAAACCTTTTTCTGAGCTGCATTTTCATTTCAGGAATCTGATTCTGTATTCTTGAGATGAAGCTATTGGCTTTCTAAGAAAATTGATCATCCTCGTATACTTGTGCAGGACTTTATGGCTGGAAAACTTCCTTGCCTTCCAGGCGAGTTCCCAACCCTTAATGATTGGGAGAATCATTTGACAACAATATTTCCCGAGGTATGCTTCATCAATTTGCTAAAGATTGATGATTTTGGCGTTGCTATGGCTTCTCTAACATTGTTGTATTTTTCATTCAGGTGAGGCTGAAGAGATACTTGGAGATGAGAGGTGCCGATGGAGGCCCTTGGAGGAGGTTATGTGCTTTGCCAGCATTTTGGGTAGTTTTCCTTGTTCAATGGTGCATTTTATTTTTATCTTTATGTGAAATTTGTAGAGAATGGTCAGATTAACTTGTCACTTACTCGTTTTTATATTTATTTTTTAATAATAATTAATGAAAAAGATTATCCAAGGAAGAATCAAATATGAAGAATATCATAGTTTAGATGTGTTTTGGGTTTTTTCTTTGCCATATTTGCTGTACTCTCATAACATTATAAGTGATGTTCATCTTCCTTTCAAATGTCAGGTTGGATTGTTGTATGATGAGATGTCACTTCAAACTGTTCTAGACATGACAACTGATTGGACTCCAGAGGAAAGACAAACGTTGAGGAATATGGTAATTGAAAAACTTATGATGAATTGAATTAACTCTTTCTTATCACAAGGTTGTTTGTGCATGATACAACATTTGAAAAAGTAGAATCATCAGAAAGAAACAAACTTCTGTTTGTCTCTTTTCTCTACATGATAGTCTGGAGTGAAGTTCCAAAACCTGAAATGTATAGCAATACATTATATGTCAGTAGTCTGAGGTCCGATACATATGTTTCTTTATGCCTATCACTGTAATTTAAATTGGGAGATGTGATTAGAACATATTTTTAGTAGGTTCCAAAAATGGGTTTAATGACACCATTTCGGGATGGAATGCTTAGGCACATTGCTGAAGACGTTGTAAAATTGGCTAAGGTAACCTCTACAATGTTGTGGTTTATCCAGCTTATATAAATAGTTCTCATAGATACACCTATTTGTTGCAGGATGGCTTGGAAAGAAGGGGCTTCAAAGAAGTGGGATTCTTAAAAGAGGTAACCGAGGTTGTTAGAACAGGTAACTGCATATGTATTATGTGCCTTTGCATTCTTCTTTTATTTTCCCTTTTGGAATTCTTTCCATTTTCTTTCCTAACTAAAGTAAGGTGCAAATCCGAAGATATCAACAAAGTTTTTATACGTTAGGAGATGCCAATGATCTTGTGTATCTCCAATCATTTTCCTGCTCAATATGCTTTTCAGATTTTGGACCTTTTGTCATATTCTGTCAGTCTTGATTTAGTGTGGTTGTCCTTTGTTATGATGTGTTTGGTTAGAACAGTTGTTTTCAGACTAAAAGAACGAGACTTGTTTTGGAAGCTGAGTTTATGTTACTCCCTGAAGGAATTTAGAAAGAATGTTTACATAGGAAGAGGCAGTCGAAAGAGCATTATCTCTAACGAAATTGGAGATTTGCTTGTACTTGCATGTTACTGAATAGGTTTTCTCAAATATTTTGATGTCTACTTGTACATGCATAGTTGTTAAAGAGTGTCCAATAACCATTGTAATATTCAGGATTCAACTGCTGCATTAAATTTTCCTCAGTTTTCTAATTTGAAGTTCGGTGGTTGTGATTGTCGATATTCCCCTGGCAGGAGTGACACCAGCTGAGAAACTCTTGGAGTTGTACAATGGAAAGTGGGGGCAATCTGTAGATCCTGTGTTTGAGGAGCTACTCTACTAATGTTTATTTTCAAGGGTGCCCTTTTTGTGCACAGCGGTAACCAAAACTTTGGTGTCAAATTGGTTGTTTAGCTTTTTGTTGACTGTTTACATTTTGTAATAAATAAAATTTTGGGAATGTACCATTCGTATTATCAGCTTTGTTCTTTTGTGTTTTTTGATGAGATGACGCCTGGTTTTCATGGATAACGATGACGATGCTGCTTTTTGCTTTTCTATGAGCCCATTGTTTTTGGCACTGCGGCGAAGTCCCAAAAATTTCCCATTTCCATGCAACACTTTATCATAAGAACATCAAGGCAATCAATGTGGATTACACCTGTGAAATTAGAGCCAGAGCCATAGTCCTCATCAATCAACGAAATTTGAAGATCCTAGTATTTTATGAATTGGGCGCGAACGGGATTCTTCTTGTACATCAATGTAAAGATAAATCCAAAGAACCCCATCAACAAATGGAAGAATTCCAAGGCCAAATGTTGATAATCAATTCGGTTCAATGGCTTAAACAACCAACCTGAGCAACATATGCTTACTTATCAGCTATGTCAAAACCTACCCTATTCTTTCCAATTCAGTAAGCCATTTTGATTTTCTCCCGAGAAGCTTTTGACCTTAAAAGAGAGGCTGTCAACTATGAAACTCAGAGATATCCGGGGTAGATATGAACTAATACAACAAAGAAAACTGGTTTGAAATCCCTAAACATAATCTATTTCTTCCCTGCTACCATCACTGTTACGTAAACTAAGCCATCAGGGCGTTCCTAGTATTTTATAGGTCCTGGGCAAAGTAAAAAATTGATTACTATTTTTACCAAATTTTGGGTTTTTATAAAAAATAAATAGAAACAAAATATGAGCATTTTATTTTGCTTCTTTGTTTTGTGAGAGTAAAAATAGGCCTCATTTTACTATTTATGGAGAAGGGCTCTGGGCGGGTGCCTTGGCTGCCCTTGCCCAGGTCCGGCCTTGGAAGTCATGCTGAAGACGAAGCCACGTATTCTTATGATGGGAAATATATGGAGTTGTTTTATCATAATTTTTGAATTCCCTAATACAAAATAGTCACAAGCTGCTATTTAGCTTACACGCATCAACCTATGTAAGGTCGTAAGGTTTATATTATGTAGCAACTTGACAACCCTGAACACGTAATGAATTGTCCTTGATTTCTCTCCTTGCACTCTCTCTCCTCTTTCCTAACATTATGTCATAACTGATTTGTACCTACCAATTAACCTTGTTTCCCTTAATTGCATGCGACAACTAGGTATCAGAGCAAACGATCCTTGGGATTAATTATGGTAGAAGGGATGCGAGCAGCCAAGTTTCGGAGGATTGAACAAAACTTGAAGCCTTTGCTAGAAAACTAGGTGAGGAACCAAAAACTGTTGGTGCAAAACCAAAGAAGGATGGAGAGGCATGAAAAGGAACTTGGAGAACTCAAAAGCATGTTTCACCAGTTCATGTGAACAATGGTAGGAGTCACGAAACAAGGTTCACATGGGAAGGAGTCCTTGGCACACCCCAATAGGAGTCCCCCAAAGGAAGGAACTGTACACTACTTTGATGAGGTTCGGTAAGATCAAGTTCCCAATATTCGAGGAAATTGGCATAAGAAGTTGGGCATACAAAAGTGAATAGTTCCTTGCGATGGACTACACATCTATGAAAAAGAAGGTAGGGATTGCTGCAATGCAGCTGGAATGAGATGTTAGAGTAGTGCCATAAAGGCATTTACTTTTAGTGCGTTTTGTACAAAGTTGTGTACAGACTTTATTTTCAATAATAAAGAAAAGCATATTTCATTAATTTGGTGTTCATTATTTATGAATTGATATTGATCTATAAGCATTTTAATGAAATCCATGATATATGACATAGCATGAAGGAAATCATGATGTGATCATACTACTGAGATTTCTATTATTTGCAATTATGTAAGTATCTAAATTATCCCTAATTATAGGATTAATGAGACTGTAAGTATCTAAATTATCCCTAGTTATAGGATTAATGAGACTAGACATTGTTAATTTGGATAGAATATCACATGTCAAACTCCTTGATTTGATCAAGCAGTGGATCTCAGAAACTGTAAACATGAAATGCTTAGAGTTAAGATGTGGATGCTTACTAGAGGTAGTAAGTACATTGAATGACCTACCATGAGATCATCACATGGATGTTCTATTCTAATGTCAGTGATAATCTTATTGTTGGGCACCGTTTCCAGAACCCAACTCTTCAGAAAACCATAACTATCATCAATACATAACCTGCTCTGATATCTCTCATGTTGGATCCTGCTTGGCTTCGGAATCCAACTCTTGCTCTAAAGCAATATAAACATACATACATAACTAAACTACTTAAATCTATCTTTTCATTTCTTTAAGCAACAGAGTTTGAAATACTTTGCTTACATACCAAAAGCCACACTATTGGCTTATTACAAAAAATACAAAAATAGCAAATGAAAAGTAGCAATCCCTTTAGGCTCTTGATCACTTGATCTTCTAGCTATAACCTG
>JAOSBM010000205.1:26344266-26368092 GCA_027568955.1 Erythroxylum tenue
TCACCTTCAAGGCAGGCCTCATACTACCGATCGAGAAAAGTAGCCTCCCAAATTTAGTGCTCTGATTAGACGTTGATGTCTAATCGTTCGGGCCTATCACGAGCTGTCATGCAGACAAGTCGCACAAATCTTATGTACTCCATCGATCCTTCTCTCCGATCAGACTCGAGGAGTAGGGGTGCTTATGGTCGGGTCGGTCATGCTAGGCTCAGGCCCAGGTCCAATCGTCGACGGCCCATTCGTAGGTGGAAACCTCCCATACATACGTAAAGACCTAAACCTAGCAGCTATTCCTTATATATAAGGTACTACTTTGCCATGATAGAAGTACGACATTAGAACCCTACGTTTCTCTATTCACAGCCACAAAAACCCTCACAAAAAGACTGACTTGAGCGTCGGAGGGGCCTACCGGGAATCAACCCCCGGCCTGCCTTTTGTTATTTTGCAGGTATTCTAGCTAAAACCTCTCAAGCTCATGGATCCGAACAATAGCGTCCTGTCCCATCAGTATCAGAAGACTGAACCAGTGAGGAATTTTGCATGTTTGCTAAGTTGTGGGACTAGATCGTTATATACTGGAAAAACTTGTCATGATTTGTCCTTGATTATTCATTAATACGTTCTTTTAATTTTCAAAAAACAATCTTTTCCTTATTCTTGGTAGACTAATTTAGTTTGATTAAATTGTCATTACATATTATTATTCAATTGAATATAATTTTTGTGAAAGCCTTTCCCTCTATATATATACGTAGATGATTTTATATGACTTTGGCATCCACAAAGTAATATTCGTAAGTTCTTGGTTCTTATGAGCTATAGTTATTTGTTTTCGCGTAAACTTGGCCTTCATTTTGTCACCTTTCCACCTTGTCGTACATGACTTGCCCATGTGGCTGCCAACAACTGCCATGTTCTCCTTTTTTTTCCATGTTTACGCCGTCTTATCTGCTACAGATTTTGTCTAAATCCTTCTTTTTCCCATTATTTGTTGCTTTCCCATGAAGCTGAAGGTTAAAAATAAAAGCGGAAAATGAGGGAGAGAGGACAAAACTGAGGTGAAATGAGTGCTACTGCATCAATCTGTAGAGATACACTTGCTTTTGTGTATAGTCCATTCGTGTTGTGAGTTGCTGGGAAGTGAACAGTACAACGTAATGGGTTGAGATTGTGATGGGCACTCACCATTTCTATAATCATCTCTCTCTCAAAGTAGGTCTTGAATGACATGAAAATGACATTCTAACAACAATCTTTGCAGAAGCAGATATCATCTCACCTTCTGCAGTCACCTTTTCTGTCTGTCAAGTGAAGGAAGATATGTTTTTATATAAAGCAGAATCTTCGAGAGATCGTAGCCAAGAGAATGTATCCTTGACGAGTTTGTTTAGCATGCAATTTCAGTTATGATGTCTATGTCCAACATGCCATTTGTGTGTTTAGATTACTGAAGAGTTATACTTTTCCCTTGGAACTCTGAAGTAGAAGGGTTTAATGGTGGGATAGATTTAGTTTCTGAAAAGAGTATTGTCAGATTGGAAAAAAGAAATGGTGTTTTGTAGTTGAGCGAAACTGATATTTTCTAAGATCACGAAAGAGACAGAGAGAGATCAAGTAGCCAACTAGTCCTTGTGGGGATGGTGTGAGGAGGGCCTAGAAAAAACACTTATCTAACAAGAGACAGGCTGACATTTAAATTTCATGGGCCACCAACAGCAATAATTGAATCTTACTCTTCATTATATATCACTAATTGGGCACCTAATTTGATCCGTGCACCACAAATGCATCCAATTATTCACATTTTAATGGTCTAACCTCCTTGTCTTTCATCCACGACCAGGCGACAGCTCTCATCTACACAATAATTTTCACCCTCTGTAGGGTAAGGCTGCGTATTATCAGACCTCCCCAGATCTCGCTTCAATGCGAGATTTCAGACTGAGTGTGATGATGATAATGACAACTATATATCTATTTCTATCAAGATTTCCTTTTTTTTAGGTAAATTATACAATTTCATAATTCTGAACAAAAACCCAAAATTTTTTAAACATTATTTCTTTTATCTATTTATTTTGTTACTCATTATTTATTTAAGCTGCCCTTGTTGATACAAGTGGTTAAGTCATAGTTTATTAGCATGGTCCATGCAATTTAGAAGTGTCCAAACGAAGCATGTAATCTAATAAAAATTCTGATCTTGAGTGAGGCAAGTCTAAAATGGAAGATGATTAAGGGTTCATATAGAAGCAAACGATCACAAAACATAATTGGCAATTCTGGAAATCTAAAATTGACAGATGGAGAATCATGTTAGAGGTTGGGGTTGGTATATTAGGATCTCATCGATGCCAGAGAAGCTGAGATTGTCTTCTTTGAAATCCAGCTCACATACTCCTCTTCGACTTTGACATTGCTCCCTCCTGAAAAAGACACATCATATTCACATAAAATATCCTATTATATCTTACTCCTACAAAAAGGACTAGGGCCACTACCATTTTTCTTCAGTCCCTCATCTCTCTAGTCCTTCGCATTTTTCTGTATAACTGACTTGATCAACTCTTGTTCCACATACCATTTTAGCAAGTTTGTGTCCCACATCAGAATGAGAGAAATTCTCCATATCCAAGCCGGTCAATGTGGCAACCAAATTGGTGGCAAGTTTTGGGAGGTTGTATGTGACGAACATGGAATTGATGCTGCTGGGAACTACATGGGACACTCTCGTGTCCAACTTGAGAGGGTTAATGTTTACTACAATGAGGCTAGCGGTGGACGTTATGTGCCACGAGCTGTTCTAATGGACCTTGAGCCAGGGACAATGGACAGCTTGAGGACTAGTCCTTATGGGAAGATATTTAGGCCTGACAATTTTGTGTTTGGGCAAAATGGAGCTGGGAATAACTGGGCTAAGGGCCATTATACTGAAGGAGCTGAATTGATCGACTCTGTTCTTGATGTTGTCCGCAAAGAGGCCGAAAATTGTGATTGCTTGCAAGGTCTGTAGTCCATTCGTTGATCTGTGTTCTATCATTTCATGGTATTACAAATGGTTAGATTATTTTTCTTACGGTCTTTTCAGGCTTCCAGATATGCCATTCACTGGGAGGTGGAACAGGGTCAGGAATGGGGACTCTGCTGATATCAAAAATCAGGGAAGAGTATCCTGATAGGATGATGCTAACATTCTCGGTGTTTCCTTCTCCTAAGGTTTCTGATACAGTTGTTGAACCCTACAATGCCACTCTGTCTGTGCACCAGCTTGTTGAAAATGCTGATGAGTGCATGGTTCTTGACAACGAGGCTCTATATGACATCTGTTTTAGGACTCTAAAGCTCACCAATCCAAGTTGTAAGTACACATATAAACTACCTTCAAATGTTTCAACACTTGACAAAGGGGGATCGTCCAGATGTCGTGTCATTTATAATTAATATAAGCCATTTTTATGTCTAATGTTTCTTTGTGCATGTATTGATTTTACTGTAGTTGGTGACCTTAACCATTTGATCTCAACAACCATGAGTGGAGTCACCTGTTGCCTCCGCTTCCCCGGACAGCTCAACTCCGACCTCCGGAAATTAGCTGTGAATTTAATCCCCTTCCCACGTCTCCACTTCTTCATGGTTGGTTTTGCGCCATTGACCTCACGTAGCTCCCAACAATACCGTGCTTTAACAATCCCTGAACTCACTCAACAAATGTGGGATGCTAAGAACATGATGTGTGCAGCCGACCCACGACATGGCAGGTACTTGACGGCCTCAGCCATGTTCAGGGGCAAGATGAGCACCAAGGAAGTTGATGAGCAGATGATAAATGTACAGAACAAGAATTCCTCCTATTTTGTTGAGTGGATTCCTAACAACGTCAAGTCAAGTGTGTGTGACATACCACCAACAGGGTTATCGATGTCATCAACGTTCATGGGAAATTCTACATCCATCCAAGAAATGTTCAGAAGGGTATCAGAGCAATTCACGGTGATGTTCAGGAGGAAGGCGTTTTTGCATTGGTATACAGGTGAAGGGATGGATGAAATGGAATTTACAGAGGCAGAAAGTAACATGAATGACTTGGTTTCAGAGTATCAACAATACCAAGATGCTGTTGCTGATACTGAGGAGTATGAAAATGAGGAAGCTGTGGAGAACTGAGAAGATTTATGTGAACATATTTTTATATTTTTCTTCTCCTTACGTGGTTTTTATTTCACTGGGGCCTGATATATTTATAGATTCATGTTTGCTTGCTGTTTGATGATGATCAACAATAAGGCCTATGTTTTATGGTATGTATGTTGCTGCTTTGGTAATCCTGCAAAGCAATTGATGTTGTGAAGCTCTGAAATTTTGACATAAAAAATGCATCTGAGAATGGTTGCAATTGCATACTTTGTTTACATAACCAAATTGATATGCCTTTATTATCCTTAAAGTAGAGTTTTGATGGTGGAGAAATGCACATTTCTGCTTGACAAGCTAAGCCTCCATATTATTTGGTTTCGCTTCCAATTTTGCCACAGTGATTTAGCATTTTCACTTCCAAGCTCAATCTCCCAGTTTTCCTGGCTTTGGCCAACCTAGCAAAGAAATCTCACTTTTCTGCATTAAAAGCAGGTTAATGGATTCAATTACTACAGGGGTTAATAAAAGCTGCGTATATAACTGCAGGATCTTGTCTAAATGCTTCATTCATGATCACAAGTTCATTCAAAACTTTCCTTCTTCTGGAAAGAAATAGTGTTTGACTTAAAACCACAAAAGCAGCATAGAAAAGGAACTCAACCCTAAGCTGCAGCAGCCGCAACCAATAGCACAGAGTACATTAAATTACAAGGCTCGCATAAGACGTCTATTTCACCCTCTACAATCAAATTTTTAACAGCAGTTGGAACCCCTCTACAAACATTTAATTCGTCCAAAGAGTGTCTTAATTATTCCCACAAAGGTGGCTGTATTTGAAAGATCAGCAAAGCGAAATAAAGAAAGAATGTTTGTATGCGCACACAAGTTATCCAATAAGCAGAGTGACGACAATCATCCCACAATGTTATGAACGAATTTTTTAAGATGACTACCGACTCATCATGCAGATTGATCATTGCAGCTCATTCCCTGTGCTCAAGAAATCTTGGATCCTGCCTGAAAATTAAGCTCAGTTTGGCGAAGCAAGTCACATCTGGAGGGAAAGGTGCCCAAGAAAACAATTATTTTGAAGTTCATCCATCAATTATCACAAATTGGTACTCCTTTTACTTTCCAGGGTTGTTCCCTCTTTTAAAGCTGCTTGAGCCTCGCTCTCCCTTCCTAATGCAAAAAGAGATACAGCTTGCAAATAAGATGCAATGTCCCAAAGTGGTGATATGGCTTGTGCTTGTACTGCATCATTTAGCGCTTCTTGTGGCATGTCGCTCATGATGTAAGAGAGACTTCGGCGAGCAAAAACAGTTGGAGATACCATTGTTCCAACATCTATGAACTGCAAATATAAATCAATTGTCAGCTGAACTTGGAACATTCCAAAAATTTAACAATCAGATCTTTCAAGTGGGGCAGAAATTTGGTAATCCACGGAAAAGGGTGTTTGACATAGGGATTTGGAAAACCTTTTGAGTCTTGACACTAAGCTCAATTTCAGATAGACTTCAGATATACATTCTTACCCAAACTTTGCTTCACCACACATGGAATAACTTATCAAAATCAGAAATATGGATGCCGATCAAACCTGGGAGTAGCACTCAATGGCAGCCCTTAAATCTTTATGACGAAAAGCAATATCTCCCTTCTTCTTTGAATTTAACGTTTCTTGCATCTGATTGGTCCACATCTGAAATGAGAGCTGATACAGAGGAAACAGGAGTGAGTACAGTCACATTCTTGCTACTGAAATGGCTATGAAGGAGATGCAATGTCAGGGTGAATGTCTGACAAGAACAGACAACCAAACAATTTCTTAAATTAAGTTGCCCATAAAGCAAGGAAGCAGTAACAAAAATCACACAACCTAGGGGATCATATAAAGTACAAAACCTATGAATGATTAGCCCATCTGGAACCATAGAATTTACAAGCTTTTGCATATGGACGAATAAAGCAGTCCCTCACAGTCAAGGCAATAAATGAAGTAACAAATTAAGCAGTTCACGCTATCATTATACAATTTAAAAAGTTTATTAGCTAGAATGCTTGATGCCCTGCAGGCAGCAGATACCAACCTACAATGTTGAATCCAGGAAATTCAGGACATGTAAAACAACTAATTGAAATATCATATACAAACCTCAGTAGCTGCACCCTCATCATCTTTGTATCCAATCTTTTCCAAGATCTCATGAATAGCAGTCAAATCCATTCTGAAGCAAGCTTCACCAAGTGGCGTCAGAGGTACAGCTTCAGCAACATCTGGTATACCCATCAATACATGAGATGGAACCTACAAAAATAATTAGTTAATTCATGTCCATCACTGGATAAGAGTACCTCAAAGTCACACAAACAACTGTGACCGGCAGAAGAGCCTTAAAATTAAGGTGTACTAGGATCTAATTGAGCAAGACCTTCACGAAAATAAGACGCAGACTTCGTATCAAAGCCATTGACAACAAACCTCAGTATCCTTTTGCAGAGGAATCAAAGCAGAAACCAATGACTTTGGATTTGGTCGCTCTCGGGGTTCATACTGTAAACATCTAGAAGCTAACCTCACCAACTCAGTCCCATCATCATTTGTAAATTGGCCTTCCAAGCATGAATCTGTCAACATGTTAATGTTCCGGTCACGTATTAAGTCCAGTGCCTGAAAAAGAAAACAAAGAAAGAAAGCAGTTGAACAACAGTTGGTTGGAACCATCAGAAAGAATTTTAGGACAGAGAACCTTGAAGGAATTCATGCCATCATTATCTTTGTGAAATGAGAATTAGTGTTCTTCTGTATCTAAAGATGCATAAATGCTGAATAGTAAATTCTCAGTTGCCATTACATTTCAACAACTCAGGACTCTTTCCTTTCTTCCTATTTGTTAAGGTCGGTCACATTACTGTAAACCAAAACATTTATTGGTATCCACCAGCCCACTATAAACTCAAGAGAGAAAGAAAAAGGAAATCTCTTTCAGTAAGTTGTTTATGAGATATTAAAAGTGCCAACAGAACCCATACATAAACTACTCTCATGCACTACACAAAAGAATAGATTATGGTAACTTCATCAAGTTAACAGCTGATCAAATACATGATAAGATACAGAAACTCATATTTAAGTTAATGTAACATGCAAAAGTAGCAGGAAGATGGCAATGGTAATGTACTTAGAAACAAACAATAACAATCAGATCCTAATAATTATCTACAGAAGTTCAAGATCAGCAGGACTATCATACACATAACTTGCCTAAAAGGTTCTATTTAGATGCCATACTGCAGTCGAAATTTATTACTGTGTAACTCTTTTATCGATTTAAGTGCTAAAAAGAGTTTGTTAGCTCATATCTCTGTGGGCCTGTGGGGAAATTCAAAATTTTCAAAATGAAGCAAAGTCGGAGGGTATAATTTCCTTTATACTTTTTTGGCCATCTAAATAGTATGCAACATATATGTTTCTAAGAGAACAATAGAAAAGGTAATCCACAGTATCACCAACCATTACTTCATATTTATCTGAAAATACAATAAAACCACAAAAGAAAATGGAGGAACAACGGTGACAGTAAGCTCACATTCCCTTGTATCATGGTTTACAGGTTTCAATTTTCTTTCACTATGATAATATTCACCTTTGAACAAACAAAAAAATCAGAAGCTTAGATATTGTTGATTCAAAATAACCCTCCAAGCTGAAGACTTACATGGCTAGGAGGAATGTGTTTTCCACTGAGCAGATCAAGTAAAAGGGTCCCAAAGCTATAAATTACACTTTCTGGAGTTACCCTGCCTACAGTTTAAAAGAACATGTAAACATAAAATAACATAGAGAGGATAATGACATGAAACTTAGAACGATATTGCATGAAATCATGTCATATTAATAAGCTGATTCTTATTGCTGAAACTATCAACTTTCTAACTCAAGATTCACAAAGGCATAAAAACCTCTAATAACCAATGAAATACAAGAAGAGGACAATGATCAGACTTATTTTCTCCTTTTCTTGTGATTTTATCGGAAAAAGCCTCTCTACTAGTTAGTAGTAAGGTTGCGAATTTCTGGAACTCCCCAGACTTCACGTCTCAGCAAAATTTCTACTGAGATATTGTTGTTGTTGTTGTATTATGATTAGGATTAGTCAGAAACGTCTAACTACATCACAAAATAAGTACCTGTTCTCAGATACTCGGGGGGAGTAAACGCCAAATTTGTACTGTAACTTTTTCCATCCCTACTGTTCTTCATCAGACCAAAGCAAGAAAGTCTGGGATTTCCCTCCTAAGAAATAAACAATGGCAGTTTTATATTCTAAATTCAATTTAAAGAAAGAAGTGAGAAATCTTGTCAAAACGTTGCATACTTCATCAAAAACAATCCTATATGCATTTAGATCATGATACAATGCACGCCCTTTGCCGGTACAATATTCTAGGGCCTGTGCAAGATGCAGGGCCACCCTAAGCCGCATTGCCCATTTCATCGGTTGTGCTTCCCCTGAAGTCAACAGACCAAAAAGGAAACATGAGAGGAAACTACAAATATAGACTACAGAAATGATGTACCCATGTACCAATCACAATACAATTACTGCCTAACTACAGGGAATCTTAACCTAAAAATTACATGCTGCATTCACTCCATAATCTGCCATGTACTGGAATTGGAGAATGGATAATTTCAATAGAATTAATACTTAGTAGATGTAATTGCATCCTGAACAGGTGAATGAACTACTGGAACTTGACAATTTTTCGGTTATCGTCCTAATCATGAAATTCACAAGTTGTAAACAAAAAACAGCATTAGAGCACGGGTAAGTAAATGAACATACAATGATCGGGTAAGTAAATGAACATACAATGAAATAAGTGTTTTGCTAATGTGTCATTGGGCATAAATTCTGCAACAAGTAATCTATCGTCCCCTTCACAGCAACAACCAAGTAAATTTGACAACCGTTGGTTCCGCAGCTGTCCGACAGCTCTTGCTTCTTCCTAGGATGTAGAAGATAGCTCAGATTATGTAATATAGTAAAGGTTGATAGAAAGATTACCATGATGGCAGCTAAATTCATTAAGTTAAACGATAAGGCAAATAGTGTGCTTCACTGCTAACCAGAAACTGCCTTGCATCAGGCCAAGCTGATCTATTGAAGCGTTTCACAGCAATCCTCCTTTGATTCTCAAGCTTCCCCTTATAAACCACATTCGGAGCTTTTTCTCCATGTTCAGAGACTATATTCTCGACAGCAAAGCCTGAAGTAGCCATCCTGAGTGTCTCAATTGAGTATTCACGGAATGTAGGCAAATCATCAAGTTCACTCTTATCCTCATTTTCTATAAAGAGAAGTCATTTCAATTGTCACAACAACATAGATGCACTAACCAAGGAAAAACAAATCATGCATTTCACTTACCCTCATTAACTACCTCAGGAGCAGCTCCGTTATATTGAGGATCCCAACAACATGAAGACAGCTTCGAGCACTCACAACCCATTTCACTACTAGGAATTTGACGCCAAAATTCTCCAACTGCTGCTCAATACCCTCCAGTTGAATCAGTCCATCGAACTTCACAAGGAAACCCCCTTCTCAAATCAAACAACACATTATTGACAACCAAGCAACGATCCTTCCAGAAACCAATATACAGAACTAATCCAATAGACCTGCGACCATAACAAGTCAAATCAAAATACAAAACGTTGTCCAAAAACCATCAAATTAACCCCAAAAAAAATAGCACCAAAAAAAGAATGTTACAGGTCACATCACCAATTCCCTTTTCACATAAATAAACCACAAGTGGACAACTCCCATCTCTCAAGCATAAAACTTGTCCATTGCTGTAGACAAATCTACAAACTCAACAAAACCCACTTTCTATTTCGCTATGATCTCCAAGTTCCAACATACAAAACACGACTATAAACCAAGTTGAAAACCACCTTAGCAGCGAGTTTCCACCAAAAGTCAACCCACTTCACGGAACTAGTCAACCAAACTCTCTGAATACAAGCAGACAAACTCTCTTCCTTGAAGGTACAGACTTCCACTAAACAAAAGCGGTATAAAAGAAGAAAAGAAGCAATACAAATACGTGCATACACGTACGCCATAGCTAAAGAGAGATAGACAGAACCTGAAAAGTGGAATCAGCAAATCTCTTGTTGGATGGACTGGGCAGAAGAGAAAATGGGAAGCTGAAAAGTGAGTAGCTGGAATTTGGCTTTTTGGTTTTCAGAAAGTGCTTTTAGGAGCTGTGAATCTGAAACTGATAGATCAGCTTTTCTTCTTTCCTTTTCGTTCCTGTTCGAGAGACAGAGATTAAGAATGTTTTGGGAGACTTTGGGTTATAAAACAATTTTAAAGAAAAGAAAAGAAATTTCATGTAAACCTTAAACTATGTATGTATTTGTCTGTCATTGAATTGAGACCTTCATTTTCATGAATTTCCACCGACATCAACCTTCCTTTTCATTTGTTTAGCGATAGCATTCTACAACACTCAACTCCGGCTCGGCTCCTACTTCTAATTTGTATCATAATAATAATATACATTTGTTATTCAAGAAAACACCAATTGATGAGTTTTTACTTTTTAGAGATAAAAATTTATGAATATATATTAAATTTAAAAAATTAAGGACTTTTGTATTTTATTATCGTTTTTAGTTTGTAGATTTAATAAAAGATTTATTTAATTAAGTTCATAACATATACAAACTAATTATTGTTAGCTAATATATCATATTTGATCATTTAATACTAATGATTAATTACTTATTTAATTTATTTTTATAATCAATTTAACATTGAAAATAAAAATAATATTCTAAAATTTGATAAGTTATTTAATAGATAAATTTAAATTTGAAATGTCATTAAATATATATTATTTAAATATTTTATCAAAAATAATTAAACTATTTTAATTATTAATAATAATTAAATATTAGTTTAAAATGAAATTTAAATTTTTTACTTATTTACTTAAATATTCTATAAGATATTAAAATAAAAATTAATTACTTATTTGATTATTATGAGTAATTAAAGTATATCTATTTTAATATTAACAGCTAAATATTAATATCTATTTAGAAAATTTATATTAGAATCTAATGAACTTATATATATCAATTTTTTTAATAAATTGATATTGTTAGACTATGTCCAAAAAAAAACACTATTGCCACCTAAAATAGTCGGCTCTCCATAGCATCTTTACGCATACATCTATAAATTGCAACATTATGCGAAAGGGAAAAGGGCTAACAAAGACTAATTTGATGGCAACTACTAAATACAAAATCATTATGACCTTAAGAGTAGCTTTAGCCAATAAGAGATTACCCTCAACTCAGAAGAGGGTCACTTTGGAGTCCTTTTGAACAGTGTTTTAAAATCTAAACCGGAAGTTTTATTGGTCACCGATTTAATTGGTTCGATCGGTTCAACCAGTATGACGTCATAATTATGCAATAATTATATTTAATTATATATCATATTAATAATATTAAAAAATAAAAAAATATACCAAAAAATAAAAAAAATTAAAAATTAAAAATTTATTAAACCAGTGATCGGACCGATCCAACCAATCAGTTGACCGATTTTAACCGATTCTCACTGGTTCAATTGAGAACCGATTTTTAAGGGTGAACTAAACCGAATAACCGATCAGTTACCGATCGAATTAGCCGATCCGATCCGATTTTTAAAACTATCTTTTGAATGACCTTCAGCAAGTAAACATAGCCAATAGATATAACAGAAGACGCTACAGACGTGTACAAAACCACTTTAACTTCTTGATATATTTTGAAGCATTGATGACAAGTCTACAATTATAGCTTAGCTCAATTTGACCGCTTCATTTCCCAGATTTTAAAATATTATATACTTCGGTGGTAAAAAGCGTCAACCACAGCTGTCAAAAAAAAGTGCAAAAGAAGAAAAGTAAGACTTCAGGGGTATTGAAAAAATGTACCCCTTGAATTGCAGACATTCTAAAAGCTAAAACAACTTTTACTCCAGGCAAGCCAAATCCAAACGAACAAAATCAAGAAACGACTGCCAAAACTTACATTCTAAACCAAATATATCGATATCAAAACCTTACAAAAATTGCAGATATCCGCTTTTCAACATGGTCGAAGAACTTGCAGATATCCTGCTGTATGCGTTCAAGTTGTATACTGATAGCTAAAGTTTTAAGAATAACCAAGTTGTATACTGATAGCTAATTAACAGTAACATTACACAAAATATATTATTACCCTACAAAACATTTAAGCTAGCACCTCTGCAAGGCTTTAGAGGAAGAAGCTTGTGAGTTTAGGATCTATGATTTACTCTTTTTGTTGGATTTGGAGCCATGATGTTCTTTATTTCTCTTTTTCCCAATCTTGTTCTCCTGATGCTTTCCATGTTTCTCACCTTTTTTTCCACTAGATTTGACACTAATAACACCTCCAGAGGCTATCTTTCCTCCACTTAGCAAAGCACTCTCAAACTCGGATTCTTTGTCAACAATGGCATACTGCTGAAGAAAGTCAGGATTCAACAAGCCATCTGTTTCGGTTTTCATTCCAGCCTAGTCATTTGAGCATTGTCAGATATACAGAAGGTTCAACACTGAAAGAGAAGATAAGGCATTAAATGCATAAACCTTACCTCAACTTGCTTTGCTGCTTCATTGAGATCTTCATCCACCGAGATACTATGTGGCTCCAGCACCCTCTGAATTATTAAAAAAACAACTAATTTAACAAATCTTCAATGGTAAAAATGCGCTGAAACATATCCATCCCTCTACTGTTCCTTAAGGAGAGGTAGCAAGAAAGCCCAAACTAATTAATGCGTGACTGCAAGGTATACATTATTGCCTTGGATGTTAAAGAATTACTGAGCATTTCCTACACAAACTCGGGTTCAATTATTTGTCTTGTTGCATTCTAACTAGGGGATAAGGATGAAGGTAATGATTATGAAAATGCACCAGAATTCCTCAAAGAACCAGATATAATAATATAAAACAAAATATAGGGACAATCTTCCATGCAATAGGTTCCTTTGAATGTTTCACTACTAAATATCTGTGCTTAAATGCCATATTACTTCTGCACCATTTAACTACAAACATCAACCTTCATGTCTTGGAGGCTAACAGGAAAGCAACCTTAGCAATTTAATCCTCTCAAGTATACAACACCATTTCCCTTTTTTTTTAATGTCACCATAACAAAGCACCCAAGCCGATAACCAGACAGAAAATTGGCAATTGGCATTCCATTGAACATTGAACATTGAAGTCTCTGCTTCAAAATTTGGAGTCTAAAACACATTATCCAATTAATGATGCTTGATCACAGCTATTAGATAGCCATTCCCTAGCCACATAGCTTCAATTCTTGCACACGAAATCGGGTTTTCTAGCAGCTTACCTCTTTTATTCGCGGCATAGATGATTGAATCTCGTTAGATGCAATGTCATAAATATATCTGTGGAATTTTTTCATAACCTTGATGAAAAGTGACAAAATCTGTGTCCTCTCCAGTTTCATTTGCTCCTGGAATAACAGCATAAAAATCAACACTGAGATGCTTAGCAAGCCAAAAAAGCAAACAGCAGAATCAATAAGGTCCACCGACAATACTACATATATATTTTATATATAAAAGCAGGAATGTTCAAGCCAATCGTTTAATTATATACAGCTATTTTGAATTACTGACATCATATACTGAATAATTCCCAACAATTCCCAATAAATTTTGATATATTTGAATTCTAGTGTAGGTTAAGAATTTGCAATAAATGAAGCAATTCTAAGCATGAAATTTACTACATGAAACATAATTAACATGTGTTAGGAAAAGACTAGCTAAATGAAATGTACAATGAATTTCTAATTCCATTTTCCAGGCACACAATTCACTTGACAGCAGTGTAGGTAAAAGGGCATAAGTATTAAAACATAAGACACAACAGCAGATTCACCCAAAATCAAGGGCATTCACTGTAGTTAGCAATTAGATCTATAAACTTGCAATTTGACATGTTCAGCAAATTAGGTGGCATAAGGCCTTAAAATTTTGCTGTTTTTTAGATTGTTTTCTTTGTCCAATGAATTGAGGAAAAAATAACCTGTGCTAAGACAAGCATTTCATAGCACATTTTCACATCATTTTGAATGTTTTATTTCCTAAAAATTATCTTTATGCCTTTTAACAGACTTAAGTAAGAGCCTTAAACTAATGCCTTTATTATGTTATAAATTTAAAATTACCATGTTTTCCTTGTTGATAAAGTTTATGTTGCTTTGGTAATAGGATCATTAGCAATGTGGTGAAATGCCAATTTATTGAATCACAAGAACCACTACTATTAATTCTAATCTGAGAATGCATCCTTGATTTGGTGTTAAAATACAGGGAAAGTTTAGGTTTTAACCCAAAACTTAAAATCCATTCTTCCACATACAGGTATAAATATGCAAGTCCATGTGTGCGCACGCGTGAGAGAGAGAGAGAGAGAGGGAGACAAAGATTGAAGAGCAAACCTCAACATGAGTAATATTTTGTAGCTGCAAGCCAGTGCATAGCAAAACAGATGCCTGAACATATGATAAAGTAACAGGAAGCTTTCCTCGAAAATAAAGATGTGCAAGGGCTGGAACGATGTCTAAAATCTGATAGAAAGAGGGGAAAGAAAGGAACACAGTTCAATTCAAATTAAAAAGTAGGCAAGAGAACTGATTATCAGTTTCTAATTGATCAATCTTAACTCCTCTACAAATGAACAAAATATCTTACTTTCAGATCTGGAAACATTTATCCAGGAAAGGAAATCCTGGTGGAATTGTTACAAAGATATGCTTTGGTTCTAGGGTAATTAAAACTCATGGCCTTCAACTCTAATTAAAGTGTAAAAGTAGTACCATGGTGCATATCTTAGCATTTTCCTTCTGGGAACCAATATATAAATGCTTAACATATTTCATTTATTTTATTTTAGTCATGATTATTTTTTAATTGCTTAAGAAAATACTATAAACAAGATTTTTTCCTTTCATCATAGCCTCTGAAATGGATAAATTTGATTTAAAAAAAGGTATGACATACCTAAATGATGTAATATTTAAAATATGTTATGGATTGTGGTCAATTCCATAATACTTCTACAGGAAACTAAAGATATACAGTACATTGAGGAGGAACAACTAAGCCTCAGTATCGTGTCACTAGACAGCATGTAGGAATACAAGACAGAATGCCATGATTAAAATATAAAGTTTCAGGAAATCAATTGAGTAAATGCCATGCTCTAGAGATTATACCAGTCAACAGCGCGAAATCTTACCAAATGAAAATCAGCAAGGTTATCAGTATAGACTTTCAGTCGTTGCAAGTCATATGGTGATAGATCATTACAGTGTGACCTCCAAAATCCCTCCGAGTTGGATGCTGAAGGCCCCTTCTCCATATCCATGAAATTAATCTTAGGATCCAAGACACTGCAAGATCAGAAGAAGTGTCAGCAAAAGCAATTAAAATTACATTTTTCAGCTCAAGTTTCGACTGAAACCTCATTGCAAGCTTGTATTCCATTGAGCGGAAAGTAGAACTCAACAACCTAGCAAACCTTTGCCTGAAATCTGTTGAAAATTAAGAATTGAGTTTTAAGTTACTAAAAGGGAAAAACAAGTGCACGAAAGACCCACTACAAAAGAGAGCAATGGACTCAGGTAAGACTAACCTTGGTAAAATGGACCAAAGAAGCCCCACTCATCTGACCCACTGGCTTCAATATCATCACTGTTCAATGGTTTCATGACCATACATGTATGCTCCCCAGTGACAGTACTCTGAAGAAACGATGGAGATGAACTAGAGAATATTATTAAGGGTACATAATAGAAATAAGGCTGACAGATAGAATAGCCTGCTTACTGGTATTTGCCCAATATAGAATGGTGCAAATTTATGTTTCCTCCAAAAACGAAACAGGTCCAAAGTAAGCCCAAAAGAGACACCAAGGTAGTGGAGCTTTTCAGGTCGTCGCTCACGAAGATGTACTAACAAATGAGGTAGGTTTGTCCTAGGCTTTATATTTTCTTCAAGCAGTGAAACCTGCAAGTGAAGTTTCCCAAAGTATTGACATACTGAACAATGTAATAGAAAAATACCAAACTGCAAAGTGTGTCAAGAAAAGATAATTTGTACACAACTAAGAGTAGAAAACATTGTAATACTCGTAGTCATAAATTCTAAACATGAATCTGAACTACATAACAATTTCAGAAAATTTATAGACAGAGTACAATTAAGATATATTGAGTAACATTAATGTATGCAATTAAACCTTCTCAGCAGCTTCTGTAATTCTAACTTGGGGGCCTTCTATATCATTTTCAAAATCCTCTTCAGAAATAGGAGTCAACTGTCCTTCATAATACCTGCAGATGATCACCATTTGATCATATATGGAGAAAAATGAACAAAAGGAGTTGCTCAGGAAATTGCTTAAATCATAATAGCTTGTTAACTTTGATGGCTATTAATCTTATTGATCAATGCTGATTTTCAGACAACTTAACCCATCACCCACTTTGCAGCAAGACTGGCACCCTACCATCCACTTATTGATAGCTTAATCTTGTTGTATCAGCCTCAGAAACAAAAACAAAAAAAAAGGCCAACGCATACTTGAAAAGGAGTCAAATATAGTGAAAAATAAGGTCGCATCCATCCGCATCATAAACAACTACAAATTATGTTGGACTTTCTTAAAGTATCTAATTGGAACAAGCTAATATTCCATTGACACCCACTGATCCCTAGCGGAACCCACGGTTATCTGGTAAATTATTAGGTCAAATGAATGTCAGAGATCCATGTACCTTGTCAAGAGTTCCACTGCAGCTGAACCATACCCAAGCTGCAACAATGCCACAGAAATTATTAGAATATTTTAAAAGACTTTAACCAAAATCAACCTGATATGTAACAGAGGATTACCCTCATGGCACTTGGATGAGTAGCAATGCGTACAATTCGAGCACCTGAGAGACTAGGGAAAACAGTGTCCTGAAACTGCTCAGAGAATTTCCAAGGTATTTGGTCCCCAAAAGGTTGATGGCCATCACTTAAGCTTTTTAACACAGATTTACGAGAGATCTGGCCTTCAAGCGAAACCTGTTATCAGAAATCATGTTCCATGCGATGATGAGCATCATACTTCAAATACTTCTGCAACAATGTGAAACATATGAAGAAAAAGCAACAAACAAAACACAAAGAATGCTTTTCTCTGAACTCTAATTATCAAAGCAAAACCCATAAGTACATCCAAAATACATAGATGAAAACTGACAGCACATTTACAGTTAATTCAAGGAAAATGTACTACGACTAATTTGAACCATTCTTCACCTGGACGACACATAGGATGTCAGGAAGTTGATTTTTTGACTCATCAACAGGACCTGTAATTAGTAAAATTTGCAAATCGTCAATAAGCACCAGTTCCATACTAGAAAGTTTAAGATTAGCCAAGCAAAAGTGCAGACCAAGTAATACAAACAAATGGTGTGCAGGAGCATCAGCCATCAGTTGTAAATCATTTGGTGAATTTTTGTAATGTGATGCCACATATAATGCCATCATTCGCTGCATAGAAAAAATGTATAAGCACCTGGTATATCTAATATAACAAGTAAAGGAAGACATAAAATATCGTATACCTGCAAAAATAATTCACTATCTTTGTGATAGGAAAAAAGTGTGTCCCGATTGACATAATAGAGATCACACTCACTGGGAGGTGGTAATCTAGTTATGAAAGAGAGAAAAAATTAGTTGTAGAAGAGCACATTAACGGAGATGATGAACACATTTCACAATGAAAGGCCTCATGAAAAGGTAGACAAAAAATTGTATGCAGCCAATATATATCTGACAATTTAACTCCAACCTGCTTATGTTAGGTATGGCATTTGCAACATCCAGGCAAAGCAAAGCATTGAGCCATGATTCTATTGGATCACCAGAGGCATATCTAATGGACTCACTAAGCTCTATCTTTTTATAAAGGCGACCTACATAGAACAAAATAGTGAACCTCAAAAATTATCCAAACACAAGCCAAAATCTGAGTCATAGTGTACAACAAATTGCAAACAGGTAGAGAGCCTTGCTACTACAAGAGCAGCAGTGAAGTATTCAAGCAACTTTTATCATAAAAAGGGCAAAAAGTCATCGTGATAGCCTAGATTAACACTTCCTAACTATATTCATTCTAACATTTTGCACTAGGTTTTATAGACCAAAATATGCACATTACACGAGATATGTTTAGAATTTATGGCAGTCCTGACAGAAATTAAGGAAAGCATTATGTACTCATTCAACTACCAAATCAAAAAAAGCACTGTTAATACCAGAAAGTGAGCCCTCCACATGTTTTGCAGGCATCCAGCTTTGTTCTTCCAACTGTTGAAGAAGTTTTAGTGACAACGACCGGCCAGTCCCTTCATAGCTTCAGGTGATCACATACATTCATATGCAAGTATGCAGCCATTTTATCAAACAACAAAAGAAATTCAAAATAGAACATGTGCATTAAGCATGCTTGGTACTTGTGGAAATCTATGCATCTCATAGGCAGATAAAACATTACAAATAAATAGAGAAACCAATCAAATCACATACCCGTTTACAGTGGATGAGAGGAAGACAAGATATGGACCAAGAAGAGACTTCACTACTGGCAACGGAATAGCAGCAGCTTCATCTATGACCAGCAGTTCAACTTGGGACAGCTTTTCTTGTTCATGTGGTTGTATGTACTGCAAGGAGATAAAGAACCACACAGACATGTAAGACGCTAACAACATTATGTAGAGTAGCAAAAACCATTCTTTGTGCAATAACCCGACCTGAACTGTTTGTCTATGTTGTTTGTAGATATTGATCCGCACAGTTGCTTTTTTAAACTCTGGATTCACACTTTTTATGACATCATAATCAATGTGTTCCTTCAAAAAAAAGTAATGAGTATTAGCAAAAACAAAGCACGAAGAACCACCACTGACTATGCATTTAAGGACCAACTGAGATGTAAAACAGTATGTTCATATCATTGTCAGAAAGTCAATTGATGAAATAACACCAACTGAACTACTGCTTCCCTCACAATACAAAAGATGTCCCTGAATTCCAATAGCAATGAACACAGGAATTATGTATTTGTGTTCTAGATTAATTCCTTGACCATGTGGGACAACTTCAAATCGAACATCGACAGAGTAATATTATCGCTGAAAAAGTCAACCCCACAAAAGGTGAAAGTACCTTATATTCAAGCACATCAAAACCCTTGCAGATGAATTCAAACAAGGTTTTCAAATTTTCAGGGCTGGGTGCGGTTATAAAAATATTTGAATACCTACAAAAAGACCTCACCAGAATAAACAAAAGTGTGGTAAAGGCAATGAAAAATAGATGTGTGATAAAAGAAGATCAAACATGGATAGCATTGTATAGGCTCACACCAACTGGCATAAAATGTTTCAAAACAGAAAATGAAAGATTTAGTGTATACATTACCCAGCTGCAATAGCGCCAGCAACTGCCAAACCAAGTGCAGCTGATTTTCCACGACCACGTGCAGCAAGCAAGGCAACTGTGTTACGTAAGGTCTTATCTAGAATTGCATCAAGAAATGTGATGACTGCTTTTCCCTGTTGCAGTATGGAATTTTAAACTTCTACCAATAAAACCATTTGAAATTCAAACCAGTTGCTCAACAAAACTCTGTGCCTCAATGGTATTCCCTACCTGATCTAGTGTACAACACTTTTTAACCAAAGGACCAACAGGAAAATCATCATGTAGTTGTTCTTTCAAATCCTTTAGGTCCCTTTCAGCTTCTGAAAGCCCTTCAGCATCCTAAAATTGACACAAACGAGGAAAATAACTCTTAGAACTGCATATATATGACAAATTATGTAGCAATCCTTTAAATGGCAAAGTTGCAATGGGAAACACCCCAGTGAAAGAAGCTGCATATAATAATAGAAGATAGATTAACAAATTCACCATTATGTTAGAAAATAGAAATCAGTAAATTGTTAAATATATGCAGTGAAAAAGCAAGTTAACAGCATAAAATCTTGAAGAACATCAAAAAGTTGCACGTACCTCTCTAAGTTGAACTTTGGTAATTGACCTTATGTGAGATGAAATTGGTAAAATATTCATTTCATCATCCATAACAACGCATGCTTTGCATGATGCAAGTGATAATAAGAAACGTTCATTGAATCTCCCAGCAGCCTCACAATGGGATTCAGTACGAAACCTCTCATGAACATCCTGAAACCATCAAGCTTTCTATAAGTGATAGCTAATAGTCTCAGCATAATAAAATATTCCAAAAAGCTTCTTTCCACAAGTATTATCACGACACAAACTTGAATGTAGAAGGGTTCTATAGGTAGCAAAATTTCTAGGAAAATCTTAGAAATAGTTAATGCTTAATGTCAACCTGAACTATTTTAATTCAAACGTAACCAATAAATATTCAGCATATTGAGGATGACATTTACAAATAACATAGAGCTTATAATCAGAGAAATAAACTTAATAACAGGAAAAGTACAATACCATCAAACCAGCAGTAAGGAGACAAGTTGGAAGAACCTTAGGCTAGGTTCCAACAAAGAAGTACCAAATTTTGACTTTCCGGAGGAAGGCTAACACTAAAAGCTATTTTGTGCCAATTAAACAAACCTTACCATGACCATAGTATACAAGCTTGTCAGCGAGGAGAGAGAACGAAGTAATATCACAATCAATCCCCCACCTTCAACAGTCTCTATTGTTCTGGCCAACAGATTAGGAGTCAAAGCTTCAAAATCCTAAGAGAGGCAACATTGTCAACTTAGCCAGAATAGTTGCATCACTAGAAAGAATCATAAAAAGCATCGAAAAGCTATAAACATTACGTAAAGTATAAAGCTACCTGCAATATGCACATTCCAAACGTGTTGCCAAGAATTCGTTCAGAATCCTTGTACAAGCAGTATGTCAATCCTCCAGTTTCAACGAAGAGTTGGAAAGGGTCAACCTTCTCAGGATCTAGTAGTCCCCTCTGCATTAGTTTTTTTATTTGCTTTGCACGTTTCTTCTTATGACTGCGTAGCAATGGTTGCATCATTATAAGTTAAGAGACCAATCCAAGCAGCAAATAGAACTATTACAAGAAGAGTAATACACAAATAACCTACGATCCAACGTATGAATAAAGGGTTCTCCAAGCGTTTAATAAAAAGACACTAAATCCAAAGGTAAAGTTGGAAACCTGCTAAGTTCAAGTTTATCCTTATAGCACCATAACACAGTTGGCCTGGACTTGGTGACTGCCTTGCCAAGCATGTAGTGGAGATTCACAATCTGCACCAAATATCATCGTTGACATCATATTGTCAGACTCCTTCAAACTTGAAAAACTGAGACTTCAAAACAAGAACAAAATGCTATCTCTCGACGGAATTGAAGACACAATTAAAAAAAAAAAAGCTCGCCTGGTCTCTCGACTTGTCACCAACGATGACAATCATGGAACGATGTCGCAATTTAACACCATTTTCGATGAGAGCCCTGATTCGCTCGTCCACTTTCTTCAACATTTTCTTGTATTTATGTTCTAATGTGCTGAACCAAGTTGATACGAATCCTATAAATATAGAGAAACATAAGAGTTAAAAAGAAAAATCAAGTTATTGTCGGACGAAACAAGTATGACTGTTTAACAATACTCATCAAAGATAAACAAGAGTATCTTTTCAATTTCTAACAAAATATACACAGAACCGCGGGAGCAAGCTACAATGGGTAAAGAAAAGGAAAAACATGGAAGTACCAGAAGAATAAGGTATGCAGGTGTGGGACGGACGGTGCAGAGACTCAGGCTCAGGCCAAAGAAAAGAAAAAGAGAGGGAAAACGGCGTCTATACTGTAGCCTATATAGGTCGAGGGGCTTCTGATTTCTGAACCCACGCCGTGACAACTTCCCTACTTGCGAATGTTGTAAACTCTGTAATCATACCCTACTTTGTTACTTTCTTATGAAACGTGATCAATTTTCCTTAATTAGTCCCATGAATAGTCAGTACGGTACCAACCAGACCCAATAAAGTGGAGTTTCCAGCCTGAGAAGTCGATAAAATCCCTGGCAAATTGAGGGCAACAATCCTAGCAATGGACCACCCACGAAGCTTTAGCCTTGTACTTAAAAAATCGACTGATATGTCCTGGAGGGCAACCAGCGTGTGGATTATCTGATTACCCTCGCTGTTCGTATCAGCCCAGGGATCCGTTATTTTTCGAAGCCTCCGAAGTCTCTCATGATCCACCTCCTTCGGGATCAACAGGGCGCTCAGTATCGCAGAGACGTCAGCTATCTAGTTTTCTTCTGTTTTGTTTCCATTATACTCAAAAAAAATCAACTGATAACTGAACTGTTATTTGTTGATATGTTTATCAAGAGAATAACAGATATGTCGATTGGCTAGTAAATTATGTCGACTATTTTGATGTAGGCATCACATAATTTACTACCTCACCCATTAAATGTCACCTTATTCTATTAAAGAATTTGTCGAGAATCTATTTCTCCGTACTAGTTCTATAATTGTTATGTTTGCTTCCCTTAAATTAAAAAAAATCGACTGATAACGGAGTCATTTTAAATAAATAGAAAAGGAGTTAATACAGTAATGCCCAGTAAAGGAATATTGTGTAATGTTTGATTTCCTTTAAGGCAAATTGATCATACCAAAATCATATTAAAAACGTACATTTCCTGACAATACTGCATGACCTATAAAAATGTGTATGAGCTTAGGAAAATTATCCTCTTTAAGTATTGGAGACCTGTTGAAATAGGCAGAGTAGTTGAAAGACAGACAGGCTGTAGTGAGTCGATTTTTGAAAGGTTTTGAGCAGAAATGAATTTTTGATCAAATTTATGTGCAAATATATAGAATGGATTATAGAATATTTCAGAGTATTAGCTTATTAATTCTAATCACATAACAAAATCAATTACATCAAAATTTACAAAAAAAGAAAATTAAATTAACAAACAAGATAATAAACGTTAGGACTTTGAGATTCACTTATATGAAATTTCAATAATCACGTAAGATTTATTATCATAGTTGAAATAACAATTCACTTATGTGGTTAAATTTTTTGTTAAGGTACACTCATCATTTTCTTAAGAAATTAAACTTCAAAATCATGTAATCAAATAGATGTATACAAGTAAAAATTAAAAGAATTTTAACAAGGGTTATGATGGGGCTAGGAAGGAAATATGGAAAAACAAAGATATTAACTGGTTCTGTCGGATTCTGATTGAACTGTGCGTTGCCGTTTGGATCCATGAGTCGACTGTTCTCCGTAGTGACTTCAGCGAGGAGATCCCTACAAAACAAAGAAGGCACGTCGGGGGTTATGTCCCGATTAGCCTCTCCAACGCTCAAGTTAGACTTTTGGTGAAGGTAGGATCGCTATAAGCAAGGAGAAACTAGGGTTATGATCGTCGTACCTGCGTCGTGAGGAGATAATCACCTTATATAGTCAATACCTG
>JAOSBM010000205.1:26401014-26413234 GCA_027568955.1 Erythroxylum tenue
TTAAATCTAGCCCAAATGCTTTCATCTTCTTCTACATATAAATGCCATGCCAAAGGGCTAAAAGCCCACTTTAAAAACCTAAAGCCTTAAAACCTTAAAAACAAATATACAACCATCTCAATTAATCCTAACCATCTTATGTTTTTGTAATTCTAACAATTTAGTACAAGCTCTACTAATAAACAAATAAATCCTCAATTCATATAATTTCTTTTAATATTAATACTACTACTTATGCATCACAAAACAATACTTTCTCAACAAATCGAATTTCACTAAATCCCTTTATCTAATAATCATAACTTAAGCAATAAAATCCTCAATTTATTCCAACCAAGGTAAAAATTATCAAACTAAATCCTCAAAGTAATTTAAACTTGCTTAATGCGAATCGGGGCCCAACAAATATAATATATGACAAGAAATTATAAAAATACAAGTTACAACTCTTTTGATGTCAGCTGACAAACCTTTGAGCCATAACTAGTCCAAAATGTTCCTCTAATCCAGTCTTAGAAACTAGGTTTCTTGTCTTGTACTTGAAAAGCCACGTTGTAATTTTTTATGAGTTTTGCGAAATCAATGAGTGAACCATCATTGATGATTTCAGCCAAGTCAAATACACAATATCACACATTTCACATATATTCTATTAGAACATGAACAATCCAAATACTCACATTATCATAACGCGTCATGATATCATCGCGAATTTAAAATAGATATATACAAATACATATGCATAAGAGACTTCAGATTCGTTATTATTGTTGTGATTGAGTGCCTTTCAGGTACAGATACAGATACAAATACTAGCCCATTGGGCTCAATCAGAAATAGAAATCATGGAGCAAAGATCTACGTGCAGAATACTGAGCTTAAAGCTCTTCAGACTGGCTACTCTGATCACAATGCCTTTATCTGAACATGCATTTTATGAAATGCATCAAATAACATAATATGCCATATAGAGCAGTCATTTATGTTTCACAGTCAGAATCTCATAGTCATCGGACCTAAGCCCGGCATTCAACTTTTGTTGAGTATACAAATATCATTCAGAACTTAAAAGCAACCAGAACACTTCCAATACATAACAAATTCCTCGGATCATTAAAGTTCGGGATTCATAACAATCCACAAACAATTTGATAATTGGAAGTTAAACAAATTCAATCAATCCTAGGAAAAATCATCTAGATGGACTCACGGTACGCTTCAATATGCTATTGCCTGGATGGTTCGGCATTCTCTGATTGGCTTCCAATCTGCTCCTCTATATCAATCAAAATACATTTACGTATATCACACTTTTTTCACAAATGTATAAGTATTCTTTTATGCACATCTATGTATATCAAATATGCACAATGCTTGTTCAATGAAAATCTCAGGTATCTTATGGTGATTCTTATCACCATATCATTCATATATCAAAACCCTCATAAATATAATTTGTACTTATAGTTTAGACCACAATAAAGCAATGTGAAACTAATTTTGTAACCCAATTGATCATTTTAGATTTTTCTAACAACAAGCTTTCAGGTCAACTTTGCATGATCATTCTAATAAGGTAAATGACATAATTAGGCAACACTTCCTTTTAGAAACTTGTTCTCCAATATCATAAGTTTCTAATGACGACAAGATCATACAATTTGATTTAGTATTCCAAAAGTTATACTCAATTTACTTTGGACTTTTCTTTAAACTATAACCGTACTCTGTATTCAACTTCAAGTCAAATTTTGTAACTCTTAGAGATAAAATTGAAATTTAATCGCTTAAGATAATTTGTAGCCATATGTATCTATTTCAATTTAAATCAAGAATCATTCCATTTGGATACCTACTGACCAAAATATTCAAAATATCGAAGTATGTTCAGTGAAATCATCCTAGTTATCACATTCCAGTACTCCTCAACATTTTCATCTTAAATTCAACAATCCATCCATTTCAGATGGCTATAATTTTTTGTAGAGATCAAGAACAATGTGTTATGAGTCTATTTCTTTAAGAATCAAGTCATTTGAATGTTGGGAGAAGAAGTTATAGGAAAATGATCGAAGGATGTTCAGAAAACAATCTCCCTTTAGAAAGCTTAGGGGCCACGATTGTGCAGAGGCATGATCCTTAGTTTCCGGTCCCTCCTACGAAGTCATGATCGTGCTTCTACAAACCCGTCAATGATGTCACGATGCAATCCCAAGTTCCTCAGTGATGTCATGATCTTGCAGAAGCACGATCGTGCATCCTCCTTCACCGAAACCCAATTTTTTTCTTCTTCTTTCATTTTTTTTTCCAGATTTTCAAATTCTTACACTTTCCAGAAATCATCATAAATATCAAAAAATCATATTCTCATGCACGTATATCTCCAATTTTTCTGCATATTTTCTATCTTTATCTCTTCCCATTTTCATCAACAAAATCACTTCTTTTAACTCATCTCTATATCACAACCTCACCAAATGCTATCTTTAAATTCCTTTCAGATCGTCTAAAAAAAACCCACAAATATTCTCTCATATTAAAAGTGAACATAAATAGATCATATATATATATATTCATCGATTTTTCATGAACTTCTGTACCATTTTCATTTTACTCCAATTATCACAAGTATTTCAGTCTAATTCATACATTATCAAAGTACCATTTACAATACCTAGAAACTTAATACATCACTTACTTGTTTCAACAAAGACTCTAACAACAACTTTCGGTGGAAGTAGAGACAAATCTCCAGCAGTGAAATTTCGGTGGAAGCAAAAGAAAGAGAACAAAACAGTATCTAAACTACCAAATACACAACCATAAACAAGTAATGATTCGGTGATGGACAAGGAAAAATAGTTTTTTTTTGGTTCAGAGTTCTTTCGGTGAAGCAATGAGAGAAAGAATTACAGAAAGTTTCTGCTGAACACCTAACTACGTGGGTTAATATCACCTTGACACATGTCATTCATGCATGTAGGTCATTTGACAAGCATTTAGGGCTGCCACATTTTACGATTCTATTTGTCCATTATTTCTATATTTTTCCTAGTCCAAATACCCCAAATTTTTTGGAAATTTCTTAAAATTCACCAGAAAGTCCGACATAGTAATTATTATCATCAAATAAAATTTTCAACACAAATAATCCATGATTCCCATTTAAAAATCAATTCTAACACGAAAAATGTCAATGAATGCATTTACAATCATATTAATGTGCAAAAATCAATATTCTCGTGTATGTGCATGCCATATTCAGCTTAAGCATGATATGGATTTTTCTAGCTTCTCAGTAATTTCTCATAATACACTATTATAGCCTTAACATGGATAATGGAATGTTACACTTGATCTTCTTCTTTGTCTCTTTTGGGTGCCTTCTTTTATGCAGCCTCTTTTTCAGTGTAGAACCCCCTCTTTTGGTCTTAAAAATGAGTATTTATAATGTCTTGGGCTCAAAGAAACCTTATTTTTTGCCAAATGGATCGTAACAGTACCATCAAAGTCTGTTAGGTAGACGTTAAGTCCGTTGGGCAGACATTTTCTGTCTTCCAGAGTGAATTTGGCCAGTAAATGTCTGTTAGGCAGACTTCATGTCCACTGAGCGAATATTCTCAGGTTTTCCAACTTTCTAGCTTTACTCTTATCCGTTTGAAGAGACAACATGTCCGTTGGGCAGACAAACATTGGACATCTACAAAAATGTGCAATTTTGACTCTTTAGATGGCAAAATCTTTCCTCGGACTCTTCTTCTAAAGCATACTTGAATGACCTTAATCTGACATCCACAGCAAAAGTTATGTCTCTTGTCCCAAAATCTATCCATTTGTACCTATTAAGCAATAAAGTTGAAATGTGTGAGAATTAACAAATAAAACTCAAAATTCATATAGGGATAAGTCAAATTAGTTCCAATTCATCCCAAAATCATAGATAAATAATTTGACTTATCAGTTAAGCATGATTTTTTTGTCAATAACGTTAATTACTAAGAGCTTACAGGAAAGCACTTTGTTCTGATTATTTTTACTTAACATTTATTCTAACTTTTTTTTAGCTTTATGCCTCCCTTAATAATGAAAAAATCACGGTCACTTTTAGATTATCAAAATTTAACATATCAATTGGTGATACTTTAACTTTTAGTGTAAATCCTTGTATATATATATAAACTAAAATAGAGGTAAAGTTTTGCTATCAAATAGATAAAAGAAATTATATGTTACAAAAGACAAATACTACATAATTTATTTTAAAGTTGTAATTAATTAAAACCCTAAGAATTCTAGTATTAATGAGTAAATATTCTTAATCAATTAAAATATTTTTAAGTTTTATATATTATAAAGTAATAAGACTTGATAATTCATAGAAATCAATATTAGATGTGTAATTATTTGATATTAATTGCTTTCTTTATTTTTAAGTTTTCAATTTGATAGATACCAATTTTAAAGATGCATGAAAATCAACAATGCGTTTTACATTAGTTGATATTAAACTCTTTCTTAGGTTTTTTAAATTCCACGTTCTGGAAATATTAGAATTAGAGTAAGGAAGACATACAATCAATATCTAATTTCTACATGTTAAATAGAGCAAATGACTTAAAATATTACAATATCTTTATAAATGTTAAAATTTAGGATGGGATAAACAAATAAAAATATTGATAATACATAGTAATAAGTTATCTTAATTTGATTAGAGGTAGAAATACATCTAAGCATAATTAAGTATAGAAAAGTGAAAGTTGGATTTTGTTGTATTTATAAATTAAAAAATGGAAGACTAAAATCTTCTTTAGAATTTTTAAATGCGAATACTAACTCTCAAAATAATATTTTTTCCCATCCCAAAAAGACAGTAATTCTTAATGTGACAATTCGTACGTATGCGCTGTCTTATGACTAACTTGAGATATTTGTTCTCTTATATTTAACGATAGGAGAACAAAGATTCACTTTCTCAAAATATAGTTGCCTTATTAGAGAAACGAACAAGGCATCAGTTGCGGATACATGTATTCTACTTTCGCCTAACAAACTATACAAAGAGAGGAATTGGTGAATATTTTAACTTCTTGTGTTGGAGAAATTATTTGTATTTTGAGAAGTCCAACATTTCAATACGGTAGAATTGCAAGAACAAGGCAGCCATGCTCGAGACTTCGTAATTTCAGCCCAAACTTGTCCTCACGTATCTCCCCACCGTCTATATATGCCCACAGTTTTAGCACCGTCTCTTCATAACCACCAAGTAAAGCGATTGATCAGGGCCGAACCACCATTAGCTAATATCTATGACAATGAAGCAATGCGAAGGTTTTCGCCTTGTCGTAGTCTTTTTTCTTATATTGTTAATAGCTGATATTAATGTAGATGCACGGAAGTACGGTCCAAGCATCAAAACTGATGATGGCAACGGTTTAAGTGGTGATCAATACTGTACTTTTCACAATTGCTTCACGGAGGGCCATGTTAACATTACCATCAAGACCACATCATCAGGAGGTGATTCGTCCGGGGATAAAGAATCATATCTAACTTGGAACGACTTCAGTCCAAATGGAGGAAGTGGAAAAGCTGAATGTACTGAACGGTATTACTCTTCATCTGCAAGAGTCGTGGCTCTGTCGACTGATCTGTTCGAAAATAAGCTTACATGTGGCAAAGCAATCACGATTTACTATGGGAGTCGGCAGAGCATGGCCAGAGTGGTGGATCAATGCGCTGTCAATGACGGTTGCAAGCGAAATTCCATCGATGCTTCCACCCAGGTTTGGCATGATCTAGGCATTTCAGAAAGTAATCCTATATTCGGAGGAATGAGTGTCACATGGTCTATGGATAGTTAAATTGACAAACAAAGAAGTATTGCTAAAGACAAGCTCGGTGAGACAGGATTGTGTCTCTGTTGCTTTGCTAGAAAACCTCACTACTACCAGAGGAAACTTTCAAGTCCACCCCCTTTTCAGGCGATGGATGTAATTAAAATAAAGCTTGTTTAAAGGGATCAAGCATGCATTAGGTACACATACCATACATACCAATAACAAATGCATCAGTCTTCTACTGCAATAAAACCACATCATTTTATCAAAATTAGTTTGTTAGTAAGAAATATAAATTTCACTTTACTTCAAAAATAAAAATGGAAATTAAATCGATGCACTAAATTTTTGTGGAACAAATTGATAATATATGTGTCTTTTATCAAAACACTTCTAAAAATAAAAATACTGCCAAAAATAAAGTTACAAGCTATTTATAAGTAAAGGGTAATGTGCTTAAATGTTAATAGAGAAAAAGAAGGTGAGCGAATGTAATTTACATTTAAGAATCATGTAATGTCTTTCTAAATATAATCTCAAAATTTTACTCTCCCAATCCCTAAACTTGTACATATACTAACCAATAAATTATGAAGTATGAAGTATACTCCAGGTCGTTCCTAAAGTTTTGGAGGCCCTAAGCAAAGTAGAAAATTGGCTTTTATGAGAATCAAGAGTAACCCTTGTTTTGTCTCTTTTTGCACTTTATGAGGTTAAAAAATGGGCCATATTTTGTTCTTCATGGGACTGGGCCCTCAGTAGGTGCCTTGACTGCCCTTGCTTAGGGTCGAGATTGGTATAATCTCACCAGAAGGTGTGCAAATGTAATCTATATTTAAGAATCATTTCTTGTCTTCTAAAATATAATCTCAAAATTTTATTCTCCCAATCCCTAAGTGTGTTTTCAAGTGTTTCTTAAATGATAATCATGTGTTTAGGACTTAGAATCATGTTCTTGTTAGTGTTTTTTTTGTGTTTTAATTGTTTGATTATTTTAGAACAACGATTTGATCTTATTATTAAGTTTCAAGGGTTGTTTGAAGGGTTTGTTGGTGAGTAGAAACAAGAAAATTTGAAGAAAAGATTAAGAAGAGTTGAAGAATAAGAAGATACAAGAGCTTGCATACAAGCAATATAGGGATGAACAATTTGGCACCATCGTGCATGAAGTTTCAATGGTTTTGCACAAACGTGCTTCCTCAATGCACGATCGTGCACAAGCAATTTTCGGCTTTTGATATTTTGATATATTTATAGTTTAAGGGTTATTTTTAGAGCTAAAACAAGTGGGAAAATCCTGAAAAGAACCCCTAAAAGGGTCAAAAGTATAAAAAGAAAAAGAAAAGCATAAAATAGAGGCTACACATCATAAAAAAGGGGATCAAAAGTGGGAACATCAAGATCAACTCCAATTTTCTAAAATTTCTATATCAAGGCTTCAAATTGTTTTCTTTCTTTTCTCTCTTATACTTCATTTTCTTGGATGTTAATTTTGATTAGTTTTGTGTAGAACATGATTATGGATTTTGAAGTCCATTTTGGGGTTTATTCTTGAATTTTTTTCTATAACTTTATCTTGTTAAAGTCAATTTAATCATATTATGCATCTTATTTAAGATCAATCTTACCCATAATACAATTACTCATTAAATTGGATTATAATGACAATTAGAACATGAAAGATGTATAAGTATGCAAACATGCCTGATGATAATATGTACAATTAGTTAATGTAAAACTACATAAAACAAAGGTCAATTATTATTTTTAAAATGGAAATTGTAAGATAATTCATTGCAAAATAATGCATACAAAACCATCAATTTATCCTCCTCCACACTTAGAATCAACATTGTCCTCAATGTTGGGTAAGATAAAAGAAAAAGAATAATGCAAAAAACGGAATGAGGAGTAAGGGTAAAGAAACCCTCTGAAATAATCGATTGCATTGTCAAGAAACCAAATTCCGCACCTTGTACTCTTATCTTCCATCAAGCAATATATGACAAAATTATGGAGATAGATCAAAATAGCACCGAAGTTATCCTAACAAGTTGACAAAATAAAATAAAAAATAGGGTGAGATTAAAATAAAGTGCAAATCCAAATGCATGAAAGTTAAAATGCAAATGTAGTCCTATGATCCTATGGTATCATTATCCCGAAGTAGGTGGTTGTTGCTCCAAGAAAGCTCTCAATATATCTTCAATCATGGTTTGTGAAGCCGCAAGATTGCCCACTTCAGCTCGAAGATCTCTAACTTCTGCCCGGACTTCTTTCAACTGAGCCAGAACCTAATTGTCTCCTGGAACTAGACTAGCTCTAGATTACTGTGCAACAAGTGCAATTGGATTGTCCCTCTCTCGATGCGGATTGACCCACCTATTTTGAGTATCTTCTCTATAGTTAAATTCCCTCATTTTATTGGTATTGATGGCATCCACATTAGTAGTATAAGCCACTTCTTCATCTCTCTTGAGGACCTTGAAACTCCCAAATAGTTGGCTCAATAACACTGGAAACACAAACCTCTTCTTCTCAACCTTATGATGTATCACTTGCCACATAGAAGTCATTATCATCTAGACAATAGCAATGCCCTGGAATTGGTCATCTGAGAAAGACATCTTGTCCAAAATGTATAAGTCTCCGTTACGGAGGTACCCTGAATCACTAGCCTTAGGCATTATATTATACACAAGTAGGAATGCCACCAATATAGGTCCAATATGAAGGGAATTGCAATGCCTAAAGGTGTGTTGGTTTATAAATTGCCTAGAGACTCTAATCCTAAGTCGAGATATAGCCTCGGATTTATCCCATTGATTATTAATTGTACATCTTGCATGTTTTTCAAAAGACGGAACACCACCTCCCACTGGCAACTCTAAATGTTTATTAATTAGATCCTTTGTTATGACCATTACTTTCCTATTGATGCGAGAAGTGAGCACCGGAGGTTATTCATTGGCTACCTCACTAAGGTTGGCATAAATTTGTTTCACCGCGGCTGGGTAGTATGAACCTTAGAGGTCCAATAGTTTGCCCCCATGAAATTTGTCCAAGTTTGCCTTCACATTGTATGCTTCATCAATTCCCGCTTCAAATGAGACTTCAATCATAAATTTGTTGTTCTTTTTCTTGTTAAACCAAACTGCATATTGCTCATTGATGAACATAACTCGATCAAAATCACGTTCTTCTACTCCTGCGACGATATTTTTACCTCTAGCAGTAAGATTGGCCAGAAGCACTACTCTTACTAATTTGCTTAATTCGTGACATTGAATGAGAGCCATACAACCAGTTGTAATCTCAGCAAAATAGTCTCAATCAACCAACAATCATAGGTATTTCAAGCATCAATCTAACAAACTCACAATGTGACAAGAATCTAGAGCTTAATCATCATCATACATGAATCAATGACATTGGAGTTCCACATTAAGCATAAACACATCACGAGTTGCTTTGAAAATTCCCAAATCCCTATATCTTCAATCTAAACAATTTCATCCACAAGTTTACCTATAGTTGTGAAAGAACACTTACACATGCCAAATCGCAATGGAGATTGTGTATAATCAGCTCGGAACCTCAAAAGGACCCCAAAATCAACAAACATGAGTGGTGTTGGTGATATTCTGGCATAAGAGAGCCAACAAAAAATGATTGAGGGGACTAGGTTTTGGGTAGTTTGGAATGTTGTGGGATGGTTTTGTCGATTGGGAAGAGAAGAAGGAAAAATATAAAAAAATAGAAGTATGGGTTAGAATGCAAAGGGCGTGAAATTGTACAAAAGAAAACGAGGGGGAGAATTGAGAGAATGCAGGACAGAATAGAGAAAATGGTGTTTTAAATGTGATTGCGAGTAATGTCCTAAACAGACATTTTTGGGTTTCTTGAGCTGCGTTGATGTTCTTGAGTCTATTGGGTTGACTTAATGTTTGCTGAACGGACATTCTCTACAAAGCTATAGCCATCTCACGTGGTTCGCTCCTATTTTGCCCCTTCTAACTACCCAGTGATACTATAGCACTTTATGCATGATGTATGAATGAAAATAGTAAAAATATTAAATGAAATAGAGAGACATTGCAACTTACCTCCCCCACACTTAACATGGGTTTTACCTCTAGGATCAATGAGTTGTAATCATGCTATTCCTCATGCTAATAGGAGGTGTCATTGGGATGTCTCATAAACACTAACCCTATGAAACCCACAGTAAACTAGAATAAGAAGATATATATAAAAAAGTGAAATTAATAAATAAGAAAATGAGTTGAAAACCCTACAAGCGCTAAATTTAATGTCCATAGCTGGACTAGGCCACCATGATGTTAATTGTTGGATCTCGCTTGAGTCCGAAATCCAACTCTTGCGAAAAGATGAAACATGTACCAAAACATGATCTTCTTCATTACTCCTTATTTTTGGATTTCCAATACTCTTTGGTACTATGAAACGTGAGCGTAATCCAAGAAATCATCTTAGCCATTATAGGTTCGTTATCATTCTCACAACATCTCAAGCCACAAATGGCGAGTCCATATAGTGGAATCATAATAATCACAATTGACTTCTTCAAAATGGTATCTCTTAGTCTCTAGTTCTCTTTGAAGAAAGAATCATCTCAATCGGAGCTCTATAGCTCAAGATATGCTTCAAAACTCAAAGTATGGTCATGGCCTAAACATGCTCTCCCAACTGACCCCTTATTTTCTATCAATAAAACCTTTTCAATTAAACACCAAAGGATACAAATTTTTATGGTAAGGCATAAAAATGTGCTAGGAATCTATCGCTTCAAGAATCACCTCAATCGGAGGTCAGACGAAGAAGTTATGGCCAAATGAATCCAACATGTTCATGTCCTTTCTCAAATTGAACATGCCTTGGCGCAATCACCATAACTTCCACTATAGGTGTCGGATGGACTTCTTTTTTGGACGGTTGGACAGCCGACATCTAGGGCTACATCTTTCGTGAAGACACAAAATTGAAATTATGTCGTTTAAAGGGTCAAAACACGTGGACCGTGTGATCCAATAAGGTCAGGTCGTGTAACCTTCGGGTGAAATAGTGCTCCTGCGCCCAAAAACACACGACCTGTGTGAATTTACACGGGCAGGCCATGTAACCTCCAGGTGCAACAAATTTTTCACCCTCCAACACCCCTCTAAAGGTTACTAAACCCATCCTATCATTCCTTTTCCTTTTAATCTTTCCAAAATCAACTGTTTCGAGTCTGATATCACTTCATATACTCTAACTGTTCGGGAATCACGTTCTTTACGACATCCTAACTTGTAATGATCATAACTTACAATTCCGAGATCAAAAAATCGCATGCTTTATAGCGTTGCAAAGATATAAAGACGAGCTATAACTTTCATGCAGGAAACTTTGGCTAATTCTACCTAAATTAATCTAGTTTTTCCTTGGAAATCAGCATACACATTTTATCCTCATGCAAAACTTACAATTTATCCTAACTTCACCTCCTCTCTTATAACATTATTCCAAACAATTCAACTTCCAATTGGAATTCATCCAACACTCAACCTCAATTCATATGATTCCTCATATTCAATAACATCTTATCATTCACCACAAATCCTATCTTTCTTTTCCATAATTCACTTATATGTATATATAACAACATTTCATATTCAATGTTCATCAACTCAACTCATATCATCCATACACAATTCATAAGGCATTAACAACATAAGATAAACGTTTACAAAACTGTAATGGCATTCCAAGCCATAATACATCATCAATATCAAAAATCCAAAATGCAACACAAGATACAAAATCCCATAATTCTCAACATATGTCTAAAGTCTAATTTTTTTACATCAATCCAACTTAAAATACAACAACATATGCATAATCAAACAAATGCCTTGACTTTCTTTCACCTGATCTCAGTCTCATCACCTGGAGATGGGAATGAAAGGGGGTGAGCTTAACGCTCGTGGGTAAAAAGCTTATAACGAATTACAAGAAAAAACTTTAAAAAGTTCTTTATTTCCATTTTAAAATTCACATTGAAATCCATGTAACACATTTCCCAAATTCACAATTTATCAAAAAATTTATAAACATCATAAATCATGAATTCCTCAAACTTGTCACAAATCATAAACACATAAGCACATTAGAAATGATTTGGGTAGGCCCATAAACAGAACGTACTAACACATTCCTATCTAATGGTCCTGTGTAGCCGTGAACAGAACGAATTAACACAATCCCACATAGTGGTTTTGTGTAGTCGTAAGGGAGTCCATAAAGGAGCTCCATGTCACTAGCGGGCAGGCGGGAGAAGCCTTTAGACAAGTGCACTTGACAGAACAGAACGGACCAAA
>JAOSBM010000205.1:26429842-26443621 GCA_027568955.1 Erythroxylum tenue
TATATTAAAAAATTGAAGAATTATTAAATAAAATTCATAAATAATATTGAATAGTTATTAAACAAATAAGATTTAAAAAATTTGTTATTTTAAAAAATTAATAAATTTGAAAATTAATAAATTTAAATTATTTTTGAAAAATAAAAAATTAATAATTGAAAGAAAATAACTCTAAAAACGTCACGGAAGACATTCTGTGACGTTTTTAAAAACGTCACAAAAGACATTCCGCGACGTTTCTAAAAAAACGTCGCGGATTCCTTTACATTTTGTGACGTTTTAAAAACGTCGCAAAATGTTAGACAATCTGCGACGTTTTTTATAAACGACGCGGAATGTGCACACTTTTAGTGACGTTTTTATAAACGACGCGAAATGTGCAAACTTTTAGTGACGTTTTACATAAAACGTCGCGGAAAGCTTTTACCTACACCACATTCCGCGATGTTTATTGTGACATTTTTTAAAACGTCGCAAAATACATTCTGCGACGTTTTTTGGACATTTTGTGATGTTTTTAAAACGTCGCAGAATGCTTCTTTTCTTGTAGTGACTAATTCAAAGAGTTCTTTTCTTTTGTCCAATGCCTCCCGAAATTCAAGTTCTGGTATGGTACTTTGTTATAAAATAAAATGAAGAACAGAAGAGAAAGGGAGAGGGGGGAGAGAGAAGAGTCCAGAAAAACAGTCATACAAAGAGGGGGAGAGAAAACACAAACATCAGCTAAATCCCTTTTTCTTGTGAGAGAATGGTTATACTTCTTATACTCTTTATAGCTGTATAAAAGTTGTCATTATTTTTATACGTAACAATTTTTCTCTTTTAGAAAACTTTGTCCTTAAGGTTATGGAGGTTTACAGAATGGACAAAAAATAAATAACTATATGAACTTCTTTTCATCAACTTGACCACTGAGGAAAAGTATCTGCACTCCAATAGTAGATTTCCCAGCATCAACAGGGCCAAATAACACCACATTCAAATGTCGCTTCTTTTGATCTTCCATCTCCTCTAAAGCCCCAACCACTTGTGGAGCAGATACTTCTGTAGCTTTCTACACTTTTAAATCAACATGTTGTTTATGATAGTTGAAAGTAGTATTATCTTTTAGATCTTTCTCCGTTTTATCCCACTTGTCCACTTCTTCGGTCATGCAATTTTCTTCTAGTTTGGACAACCCATTAGTAACTTCTGCTGAATCAAGCTGCAACGAACTAATCTCCTCTTCAATATCTTTATATGGTTCAGGGAGCCGACTGGCTTTACTCATCTCATCTTCCGTCAACCTTTTCGAGCTACTCTGAGATGCTGGGTCTACTAGTTCAGCATCTCCTCCTATTTTCTGTAGCATTTGTATCATCATGGTTCTCAATGCCGTCATTTCTTTTTCCACCTTTTTCATTATGTTATTCATTTCTGAAAACATTCTTTCCATCAAACCTTTCAGATTATCCTCCATCTTACGTAATTCTGCATTCCTTGTACCTTCAGCCATGGCGTCTCCCAGATTCGAGAGCTTTGATACCAAATTTTATGAAATAAAATAAAGAACAGAAGAGAAAGGGGGGGGGGAGAGAGAAGAGTCCAGAAAAATAGAGAGTCGTAGAGAGAGAGAGAGAAAACACAAACATCAGCTAAATCCCTTTTTCTTGTGAGAGAACAGTTACACTTCTTATACTCCTTACAGCTGTATAACAGTTGTCATTATTTTTATACGCAACAACTTTCTTTGAGTTTTTGTCAGTTTGTTGATTTTGATGGTTGTTTGTTTGATTAATATATTGTCAATTTAGGGTAACTCAAATTCGATTGGATTGAACTTTTTGGTATATTCTATTTAATTGGACTTCGAGATGTTACATTAGGGATAAATCTGATATCATATGGTTACTAGAATTTGAGAGAATAGCTTAATCGTTCTTGAGAATGCGTATAATTACTTGGTGATTGCAAGATATATGCCCCCTGAGTTGGCTTATTTAAAGAGGAGTGTGGCATGAGTGGTAATGAGGAATTGTAGACTAGCGTAAGATGTGAGATGATTTTTGGAGTTCTATGAGATTTTTAAAAAAAATGAAGAAAGTATAAAGGAGTACACTTTTTGGAGAGCATGTACACTATAAAACGTAGTTTACAATAGTGGAAGCTAGCAAGAGACCGTTAACGTAGTTCTGGGATGTGTCAACTGATGTAGAAGGTGGAGTATTACTTTGTATATATCTGTTTATGGTCTACTAACTTACAAAGACTTAAGTAACACTTGATGGCAAAATTTTGCAGAATTTAGTATCTATTTTATTTAGCTTACCCACTTCAATTAAGGATTGATTTCCACCTACCAAACTCACACCATAAAAGAAATACCCTCTTTTCTTATATAAATTTGTGGTATAATAGACCATGTGGTATGCTTTGAATCATATATTGATAGAAAGCAAGTAAACAAGGTTGGCTTACATTTTCCTATTTTCATTAAAAGTGCCTAATCATGGTAGTGTATTGCTGACACTAGAAAATTTGTTTTATAATGAACTATTTCTTCTTAAGAATTATGAAATAATGTTTCTATACTATTGCTTTAGGTTTGTTCTACCATGAAACTATACCGAGAGATTAGTTTCTATGTTATTACTTGTGATCATTAGCTTACAAATTGAGTAACCTCATTAAGAACCATTTCAATTCTTTTTTGTTCTTTTTGGCTTTCCTATATTGTTAAATTTTACAATTAAGGTTTTGTTGATGTGTGCTTAATTGTTTATATATTCATTTCTTAATACTTAGCAATTAATATTATGAAATGCTTAAGATACTCGTTTTAGTTCACATTTGGTTTTATGTATAAGTTGGAAGCACAAGAACTAAAATGAGTTAACAACATATTCCCTGAGCTATTCTCTTGATGTTCAAAATCAATTGCTTTATGAAACAAGAAGGAAATGGATTAGAGTGAAGATGGGATAAGAAAATGTAAGAAAATGAAGGATTTAGCATGACCTACAAGATGCACAACCATGTATTCACATGCACAGTCGTGCATAATCTCAAAAGTGGCAGTTTTCATGGATGCACAGTTGGATGCATAGCTCGAAAAGCTAGTTTTTAATATAAAAAGATATGTAAGCGGCCAAAGAAGGCATTAATCATTTTTAGAACACAAAGGGCAGTAGAACTTTGGCTTCTTTGAGATTCATGGAGGGCTAATCCTTCTTCCTTCCAATTTGAAGGTGAAATCAAAGCCTAGGATCATATTTGAACGTCTCTTCGTTGTGTATTGTTGACCCTCTCACTTTAGAGATTGTTTGTGCTATTTTTTGCTTATTGTTTTGGGTACTCATTTATGGGTGATTAATATTCTCATTCCCAGTTGATTGTTTATGTATGAACCCATTGCTAGAATATGGATTACAATATGTAATAGTTGTATTTTCAATTCATTAGTAGTAAAACTAATGGTGATGAAACATTAAGGATAATATAACATATTTTCAATGGCCCGAGCTTGTACGGTTATTCCCTAGGTTAATATAATTTCCTAGTTTGTAATATAACTATCCTATTAAATCTAGAGAGCTTATTCTAAGTTGTTTGATAGCTAGGTTTAGTCAAAAAGCTTATTTTGATAAAACATTACCTAAGAAAAAACTAGGATTAGCAGAGCTTATTCTTAACCTACGATTAACATTTTCTAAGAGAGGTATGAAAACAACATGACAATGAAGTATGTTTATTTGTGTGTTGGCTGAAATTGAACCAAAAACTAGATTTCAAACTCATTCATCAATTTTCTCACTTTTATGCCATTTAATTTGATTTTCTTTCAATAATTCAATTTTACTTTGTTTTCTTATTAATTCCAGCCAAAGCCCACATATCCTAAACATTGATTCTTTTCATTACAAAAGCTACACACATACTCTTTGTGGATACGATCCCTACTCACTACTAATATAAATTTAGTTATGTAGAGTTAGGTTTTATTTTTTGGTCTATTCAACAAGCATGAATAATTTTGGCATCGTTGTCAGGGAGTCTAATGTTTTTGTTTTAGTTTTTGATTTAAATTGGTATTTTGTATATATTCATTTATAAGCAATTTTTACATTTATTTCGTTATCTTTTCATGCTTATCAGTGTTTGTGTATAGAAAGGACGTTGCGAAGGGAGTATGCCAATGTTGGAGTATGTCAATACTAAATTTTTCCCATAACCCATATTCCTAATCCTATAACCAAAGTTGGATTGATTATACAAACCTTCGTGATGGAGGGAATAACCAATAAAACTACTTCCTAGATAGGTTGCAAGGTGTATAGCAATTCCCACATAGACCAGAAGCCTCTTATTCTAACTCAAATACACCTTTGAAATACTTAATTAAGTCTTTTTCTCTAATACTTTTCAATTTCAACAATATGTGAAACAATCCCAGTAAGATACAAGGTTTAGAATCCAAAACTTGGTAAGCGTGATAGGTTAGCTGACAGTAACTATCAATCACCTAGAATCATAAAGCGGAGAGAAGTAGCCTTCTCAACTTAAGGAGAATATAAAGAATGTTAGTGCGGTAACCTTACAGAGTGGAAAAGATCTTAGGAATCTTCAAAGGACTACTCAAGGGATTGCTAGTGAAGAAAAAGTTGAGAAGAAGCTTAAAGAAAGAAAAGGATATATCATTTAACTTAAAGGTAAATACTGAGTCCCTAATTTTAATAAGACTAACCTTTCACCTTTACCTAGAAAGTTAGAGAAATTGATCAACAAAGAAAAGGGTGAAGAGATATTAGAGATTTTTCAAAAGTGCAGGGATTCAATAGAGATTAAGAGTATAAACATAGGGAAGACAATGAATGTGAGTAGTCATCAACTCAGACTCTATCCTGAAGAACCTCAAGTGAAAAAGGAAAAAGTTGTGAAACTTGAAGACCATAATTTTGTCATGTGAGGAGGAAAGCATAAAGTCGAGTCAGCGATAATAAACAAAGGCGCTACTTAGGACGTATCCCAATGAAAGTTTCTTTCTTTGCATTTACATTTGCGCATTTGTTTTTTTTCATTCTCCATTGCTTACAGTTAATGTTATATTGGGGATAATGTAAGTTTTAAACATCCAAGTGAGGATCTTACTAGTCTTGTGTGTTTTAAGTTTGTTTATCATGTGTGTTTTTAGTTTGATTGTTTCTTATATGTTTTTAAGTATATAAAGAAAAGAAAGAATCAAATCAAACAAATAAATATTTTCTCTTTTATATTACTTCTAGGACTATATAGTCATAATTAGAGACTACAATTAACAATTCGTGAAAACTTGAGCATGTACTTTTACTCTTGTGGTTGGTTAATATAATTTATCTTTAGAAGAAAAGTGACTAGTGGTAAACACAAGTTAGTGAGATTTTGAGCATTTATGAACTGACACATCCATATTAGTCTCATTGTCTTTTGTTCATGTGTGACCTTCATGACATTTACATCCTGAATTTGCTTTGATTTTCTATTTGAGGCCACATTTTTATCAAATGCATTAACATGAAAATGATATAGGTATTCTTTGTTTAATAAGCTATATTAACCAAATAGTTTACCTGTTGATTTGATTTTTCCTTTTGTTAAGCCCCTTTGAGCTTTATTAGCATTTTCTTTTGGTGATAACCAAATTGCAAGCCTTTGGTCTAACCTAATCTCTTACTTATGCCTTAAAGCTAGTGGAGGATTTTTTGATTGTTTATGATTGTGGATACACAAGAATATAAGTGTGGGGGTGTGCATTGTTGTTGCAGTTTCTTTCAATTTTTATATAGAAAAGAAAGAAAGTAAAAAGAAAGAAAAATGTGTTTAAATAAAATTATCAAGGAGGAAATGCATTTGCATTTGAAAAGATGCTCATGATTAGTCTTTCTTCCTACAGTTATAAGGAAAGGATGATTTGATTGATTTGATTAAGATGTGAACGAGATAGATTTTGTTTTTAAAGGGTCAATCCTTACGGTTATAATGTATTGTTTATCATCAAATTTTGTGAGTGACTCCTTTTAATTCCTTATGGTTCATGTTGTTTATGGTGTGAGAGCTTGAATTTGAGTTGTAAGAAACATAAATTTTGCATTCATCAAAGTTAATGGTACCTAATTTTAAGTGAATGTTAGTTTTTTAGTTTGATGTTACATTGAGTGTTTTTCTTACTTCACTAACTTTGAAGTCTTTTGTATTACACTATCCAAATACATCTTACCTTAATCTTTTCCCACATTATAACCTCAAAAAGTCCTTTAATTCATGCTTATGCATGTGAATCCTAGTAGTGGAGAAATGAAATGATATGCAAAGTCGTAGAATGTCTTGATCATGAATGGTGTTTGAGTGTACCTATAGATCTGTCTTATTCTTAAAGACATTTTGTCAAAGTCTACCCTTAGATTGCTCAGTTTCTAAAGGGAATGGATATTGATTATTCATAAGTGGAGTCATTTAATGTTTAGTTTTTGCTATATTTTTGAAAGTTATTTATCTTTTCATATTATTATCTATTCCTAGGAAATATGGAAAATATGAAAGTGTTTTGGTTTGTGACTTTGATTTTGTTGTTTTACCCAATGACAATAAAAAGCTAAGAGTGGGAGAACTTGATGTGTGCTTAATCGTTTATATATTCATTCCTTAATAGTAAGCGATTAATATTATGAAATGCTTAAGATACTCATTTTGGCTCATAATTGGTTTTAGGTACAAGTTGGAAGGACAAAAGCTAAAATGAGTTAAAAACATATTTATTGAGCCATCCTCTTGATGTTCAAACTCATTTATTTTTTTGGAACAAGAAGGAGATGCATTAAAGTGAAGATGGGACAAAAAATGTAAGAAAACGAAGGATTCAGCATGACCTACAAGATGCACGGTTATGTATCCACTTGCACGATTGTGCATAATCTCAGAAGTGGCATTTTTTAGAGATGCAAGATTAGATGCACGATCATGCCATGCATCTTCAAAAAATGCCATTGTCGAGATTGTGCACGACCATGCAAGTGGATACAGGGTCAGTCGTGCATCTTCATGAAAACTTAGTTTTTTTATATAAATAGACATGTGAGTGACAAAAGAAGGCATGAATCATTTTTGGAACACAAAGGGTGGCAGAACTTTGACTTCCTTGAGATCTATGGAGGGCTAATCCTTCTTCTTTCAGTTTGACAGGGAAATCGAAGCCGAAGATCACAATCGAGCATCTCTTCATTATGTATTATTCACTCTCACTTTAGAAATTTTTTATGATATTCTTAGCCTAATCATGTATGAATGATTTATATTCTCGCTCTTAATATATTGTTTATATAACCCATTGCCATAATATAGAATACAATACATAATAGTTCTATTTTCAATTCATTTGTGGTAAACTAAAGGTGATGAATCATTAAGGATAACATGACATAGGTTAAATAATAATTCTGCGCCCTCTCCAACCTAGCTATTCTCCAACTCCTCAAGAATCCGACACTTTCTTTTGGAAGGGAACTCCTCTGCATAAGTTGACTAATAGCTTCATTTGCAACAATTTGCATCATCGTCGGCCCCCTGTTCCCTGGGCACCTACGGTTTGGAGCAACCTTCTCACTCCCCGAATCTCCTTCATCTTTTGGTTAGCCATTCAGAATAGGCTTTCGACTGCTAATCGCCTTCCTTATGTGCCCTTGGATCCTTCTTGCCCGATGTGTACCCTACAAATGGAATCTTGTTCTCATCTATTTTTCGAGTGCCCTTTTACTTATCTATTTGGAGAACTGTTTGTGGCTTATGTTGTTGGTCGGATTCTGGGTCCGCCCTTATGCCTATCACTAGTTATTTGTCTTCTACTACGGGTTCCAACAAACCTGTCCAACTTATTGTTTTGGGGGTCTGCTTATATTCTCTTTGGCGTGAGCGAAACTCTCGCCGCTTCCAGAGTACCTCTTCTACGAAGGAGAGTTTGGTCTGCTTAATTCTGTCTGATGTTCGGGAGTTGGTTTTGACTAAGAAGGTTCCTTGTAGCTCTACTGTTTGCCATGCCTTACATTTATAGTTGTGATAGGGGGTTCTATTTCGGTTCCTGTTGTTGTGGTAGTTGATTTCCTACTTGCTGGTTCTACTTTTGTCTTGTATATAACGGGTTTTCCCTTTTGATGACCTTGTAATTTTTTTTCTCTATTTATACTAATTTCCCTTTTTTAAAAAAAACATAGGTTAAATGATAAAAGCTTGTACGGTTGTTACCTAGATTAATCTATTTTCATAGTTTTTAATACAACTATCTTATAAAATCTAGAGAGCATATTCTAGGTTGTTTGGTATCTAGGTTTAATTAAAGAGCTTATTGTTAGTAAACACAACCTAAGGGAAAATCAGGATTAATAGAGCTTATTGTTAACATAAGATTAATAGTTTTTAAGAGAGGTATGAGAACAAAAGGAAGATGAAGTATGTTTATTTGTTTATAGGCTGATATTGAACCAAGAATCGAATTCCAAACTTATTCATCAATTTTCTCACTTTTATGTTATTTAATTTGATTTTCTTTCATTATTTCAATTTTATTTGTTTTCCTATTTATTCTAACCAAACCCCTCCCACCTATATCCTAAACATCGATTCTTTTCATTACAAAAGCTACACATATACTCTCTATGGATATGATCCCTACTCACTACTACTATAAATTTAGTTACACAGAGTTAGGTTTTATTTTTGGTGCATTTGACATGCATCATTCGTAGATGCAATATTCTTAATTTTATAATGAAAAAAAACCACTATGGACTGACATAGCTATTATTCTTAGAAAAAGAATGACAAGCTAAAAAAATTTCTTTGTGTGGATTTGAAATTAGCACTGAGGAGGCTGAAATGATATTCCCATATGCAGTCAGGTACATCAACTTTATTGTTTAGGTTTGTGCAACAAAGTGGATCCTATTGGTCTATATCTATGGTTTTATGTGCTTACTTTTGTTTTTAACTTTGAGTTTCATTCTGCGCCTTTATCTACCATTAAGCTTTATTTGTTTCCTTATCATATGAAAAACATTTGAGATTCTGCCTTGGCTTTTATAATAAGTGAGATAGGTGTATAGTTGCAATATTTGAACTATTTATTTCTCTTGTTAATATTGTACTTCCTGATTTCATAATTTGGAGAGAAAATAAATTGACTTTTTGTTATTATTTTACTAGATATAGTATCTCTTCATCTAATAAATATTTTCTTACTTAGCTTAAATATTTTTTATAATCACTTGTTTAATTTATTTATTTACTTGTCCTCATTCTTGTGTGTGTATTTATTTAATTTTTTAAATTTTTTATCGTGTTTTATTTATATCGTATTATTTAGTATATTATTTATTTTTATTTTTATTTTTAAGTATTTATCTAGTTTGAGTTTCTTTTCTTCTTCTTATACGCCTTTTATTCTCTTTTAAAAGGTTACACAACCCTAGAGTATGCCATCAGATGAGAGTTGTCGAAAAACGCAAAAATCTATAACTTTCGAGTACCTATTATTAAAATCATTAGCTTATAAAAGGAGAGTTTGTAAAAATGTATGGTGCTTGCATTCATTACTATGACTGCAAAATTTCTTTTATAGGCTCGTATTGAAGAAGTAGAAAAGGAAAATGTTAGTGAAAAGCTTGATGAAGTTGTTTTTGATTTGAGAGTGATAAGGTTTGGGTATAATAAACTTTTTGGAAAGGGTGTGAAAGCATTTAGCTTAAAAGAAAATAATATGGTAAGCCTTGTACAAAGTTCCTAAAGAGTATTTATAGTCTATCAAGAATGCATTAGAAGAAAAGATGAACCAAAAAGTAGAAGTTGAAAAGGAGAGAATGAGAAAGGAATTGGAATAAGAGAAAGTTGAACACTTAGAAATGACAACGAAAGTAGAATAAGATAAAGCAGATAGAGAAGAAATGATGAAACAAATTTTCTACCTTATTCAATCTTAGCTTGGGCAAGATAAGATCGCCAATATAGACATGCTTTGTAAATTAATTGCACCTAGTCAATAAAGAAAGCAATCTTTTGTTCCTCCAAATCATACATATCAATATGAAGAATATCATATAACAAATTTCCTTAATTCACTGTTTTTGTACATCATTTTATTATCTTTTTTGTTAAGATAATTGCTTATGTTCATGCTTTCTGAATTTGTTCATAAAAAGAACTAAATCATTGTGTTGTTAGTCTTTGGACTATATTATTTTTCTTCATTAAATTGAGTCCACAATAAAGCAGTTAGTATTTCATTTTTTAGATATATCAACTTGTTTGTGAGCATAGTAGTTTTACAATTCTAATCTACTTCTTATTTCTTTCTTCTTCTTTTGTAAGATGGTGACGATTAAGAGTGGACAAGAAGGTACTTGATGAAAGATTTTGTAGTGCCCATGCATATTGATTTTGTTTAGTATTTAAATTAATTCGCTTAAATTCCATACGAAATGGGGACGATAATGTAGGTGAATATTTTAAATAGTGATTTTTTGCTTTCATATTTTGAATATGTTAAAGATCGAATTTTACAAGTTCTTATGGACTACATATTATATTTACATTTGATAATATGTACGTAATTAGGACGTAATTTAATATCTATATATTTCTTTTAATGTATATATGGATGTTGACTATATATTGACAAGGGTTTGCTTTTACGCTAACATATTATTGGTAATGAAACAATAAATTTTGCTTTTATTGTTACAAATTGTTGCATAAAAAAATTCACTTTATTGCCTTATAAAGTCTTAAAGTGTTGCAATATCTATTTAACATTGTTGCTATAATTTGAAACTAATATATTGCCTTAGTCAAAACTTAAAGGAATATTTTTTATATTGTTTCCTAATTAAAAAAATTTGTTATCTTATACTTATGATGGTGCCCCTTTATTTAACAATATGAATTATGTTGCCTTAATAAAAAGGCAATGATAATTGTAGTTATAGTCACACTTTTATCTGGTGCCTAAAGCACTTTTTTGTTGTAGTGTTTTTGATTATATAAACAGTTATTACGATTATGAATAATGTGACAATTATGGTAGAATCATAATGATTATAAGATAAATGAAATTTGATTAGCAATTTCCTCTTTGATTTTTATGCACAAATCCTTTTTTGGAATATAAATAAATAAATATCATTTAAAATGTCAAAAGATACTCAAGGAAGTTACATGACTATAGGAACAATAGTTATGAAACTACATGGTTAGGAAACCAGTCCTTATAGTAATGCTAGAATTAATTACAAAAAACAGACAAGGCTTGATTACTCCAGACCCCATTTATGCTTCATGGAAGAACTTAGGTTATCAGTAACTTGGTTGGCTATCAAAATATCTTTAATCCAACAAGAAGTCCTATTTGCAATAACATATTTGTTCGCGTGAACATCCCTGAAGATTCGTTGGTTTCTTTTAAACCAAATTTGCACTATACTCAGGCATTTCCTATCCTTTCTAATGCTTTTATTGAGATTTTTAGCCTAAACCAAAATATTCCCCCATTCATTTTGTGCTGCATCCTTGCCATATTGCAGAAGAAAAACTGAATTTGAAGAACAAATGATTAGAATTTTCAGGTAATGTGTTGCATAGACGCAAATATAATCATTACTTCCCTTAAGTCTATCTTGGATCTTAAACCTTCCTCTAGCTTCCAACTCGGCTAAAAAAAGAAGCTTTAGGTGCAAATACTTGATGTTGGAATATCATATCGAATACAATAATCAAATGTGCAAAATAATAAATATCTCTTGACTCAATATAAATTTATGATACCATATGAATATAACACGTGATAACTAGAAGGTAATATATCAAAATAACATAGCATAAAATTATATTCATAAATACCAAAACTTTGTTAAATAAGGAAACATATTTTTTGGTCAATGATTTGTCAGTAAAAATAATTTAAATATTGTATAAAAATATCAATTTGTAATTAAAAAGAGATATAACAATTAGTGTTAATGTCATCCATAACATGTAAACAGTAAAGCCATTTTGTTTTGGGATGAAGAGGATAGATTAAATAATGTTCACCATAATTTAGTAGTTTGTCCAATAAGCTAAGTATACGATATTATTTGGCAAATTATAAGTCTCTTTTGATAAGAAAAGAAAACACACAATCTAAAGAATTAATTATTTATGATTATATAATTAATAAAAATGTTCAATTAGTCATTAATTTTTTTTAACCTTTATTAGATCATTTAAATTTTGTATCATTAATTTGTCAAGAAATGTGCTTAATAGTTGGAAGAGGACCAAATACAGAAATGAAAAATGGTGAAGATCTCCAAGTCACTAAGTTTCTGTGAACTACAATTTTAACAAGTTAGATTAAAGGTTGTTGTAGAGAACAATGTAGATAATTTCCTTCTTGCTACTAACATAAATTGTTCTTCTTAAGCCCTTTTTTTGTGTCCAAAACTTGTGAAAAAGCAAGAATCTATGCCCGAGAGAGCATAACAAGTGATCATTGAGTATTTTTTATTGATAAGAATAGTTGTCAATAATTACTAGGTACCATTTGAATAGCTATATATATATATATGCTAATTGTCATGAGTTTTTACCTCATAATTTTTTGCCTTAGTGAAAGTAGATACTTTAAAGGATATGAAATTTAATTATACGCAGTAAAGTATTTTGTTTCTTAAATCATAATACTTGCTTAAGATGTTTAGCCATGACAATCAAGTCATGGATAAACATTTTAAGCAAGTATTATGATTTAAGAAACAAAATATTTTATTACGTATAAGAGATCTTTGTCATTCTCATAGAATTGTTAACATTTTTCTTTTACATTTAGCCTAATCATTTAGATAAGTACTAACCATTCTCCTACTTATTAATTATTAATATTATTATTGTTGTTGTTGTTGATTTTGTTGTTGTTGTTGTTGTTGTTGCTAATTTGTTAAGAAAATAGTTAACCTAGAAATATTTAAAATCTAAACATATATTTGAAATAAATTTTTTCATATTTAAATGAATTAATTCATATTGATGTCTAATAATGTTGTTTTACTCTTCTTAACTTACTTAATTCCCTTTTATGTCACCTTTGTGATATATCAAATCTTATGTGTCATCATACTTACTGATGTTCTGTTGAACTTATTTCTTGATAACACATAAAATAAAATATGAACAGTTTTATTTTTAAGGAGATGAGTTTGCTATTTTTTTTGGGTAAGTGATGAGTTTGCTATTTTTGGAATCTCATTCTTTAATTTCTATAGGGGCTTTTATATCATCCACTGATTTTCAATAAAATAAATGAAACATTTAAAATATAATCATATGCTTAAAATATTTTTATAATATTTTAATTAAAAATGTATATTGATGTGTAATTATAGTTGCTTTACTCTTTTTGACTTGGTTAATGTCTTGATTTGTGACCTTTATGATTTTGAATCCTATGTGTTGTCTCATATATTAACCCTCAACTAAAACTCTTTTCTTTATAATTTATAAAACAAAATTTAAACAACTTTGTTGTTTACAAAGATGAGTTTCCATCTTAGGGATCTCATTAATTCTTCATGCCTTATAAGAAAATTTTATTTTCTATTATTATCAATAAAATTAATGAAACATTTTCAACAATTTCTCATAAAAAATTCATTCTTTTATTTAATACTGGTTCTGCCGGATTCTGCTGAGGTTGAACGTCGTTGTTTTGATCCATGGCCTGTGCGATTCTGGCTGCGAGATACC
>JAOSBM010000205.1:26457606-26472266 GCA_027568955.1 Erythroxylum tenue
CCAAGATTAATCCATCAAACCTCATAATTTATTTAAATCATGCTTAATTCATCAAGAAAAAGTTCGGGGGCCAACATATTATTGAGTCCATCATCAAACCTCCTACACTTGTCTTCTTCGGTAGAAATCAAAGCAATAGCATACCCCATTAGCTCATTGAACTTGATCTCATATTCTGTCACTGACATCCTACCCTGCTTCAATTCTAAGAACTCCTTCATTTTTCGGTCCAATAAATCTTAGGCATGTAGTTTTCTTTGAAGACTCTTAAAAAGTCTTCTCACTTCAGTTGGCAAGGCCTGGTGGTACTGCCTAGGACAGTCTTTCACCACTGGAAAGGTAGGCCCTGCAGTAAAGACACTGCATAGTCGAACCTCTCGTTCGGCTCACAGTCCATCTAATCCAGAACTCTCTCAGTCCATTCCAACCATCCTTTGACCTCAGCAGGTCTGTGCTGCCATAGAAATCCACAGCCCCTTTGTTGGCCCCTGAAAAAAAATTTCATTGAAATTAACCATGATTTTATAAATTATGAGGTTTTGATAGATTAATTTGGGAGTTATTTAATTTTGTCAAAGTTAGTGGGATTTATTGCATGGGTTAATGGATTTAACGTGTTAAGGTTATAAAAATGTTCAAGGGTATTTTTGGCAAGACACTTAAGGTTAAAAGAACATAAGCCTATAAGAAAGGGTAAAATAGACTTTTTGGACTCATTAAGGGTGAAAATGGAAGAAGAAATGTTGTCTAGCTACTTTAAGAAGGGAAAAACATGATTTGAAGGACAAAAGAGTGAAAACAAAAATAGAAGAGAAAAAGAAGAGAGTTTTAGTGGAGAGGAGAGAGAAGAAGGAAAGATAGTTAGGGTTTCATCATTTCTTAGTTTTAAGAGAGATTTTGAGGTTATTCAAAAAGGGAAAAAGGTAGAGGAAGAGAAGAGCTTCCATATGAACCAAAGATCTCTTCATTTGGTGAAGAATCAAGGTAAGATCATTTTGAATCTTTTGGATTTTTGGAAGGATTTTAGTTCATGGAGTTTAGAAAATGTATGGGTTTAAGTTTTCTAGAATTAATTTTAGTGATTTTGCATTGTGGGATTTTCAATTGGATTCCTATTTAATAGAGTTTGGCCATTGTTGAAGGAAATCAAGAAAGGCAAGAGGAACAAGAGGAGAGGTATTTTAAACAAAGTGTTAAGCAAGGAAAATAAGGTGGGTACATGTTTATAATAGAGTAAATAAGCCACTAAAAATTTCTTTGAATCAAGGAAGTTAAATTTTTAAATTGCATCATAAATGTTGCATTTATTGCTCTTTAAATTCTTTGAGAATGTGCTACATGTTTTGTATATGATTTGTGTTATTGATTTATGAAATGAAAAATGGAAATGACTTTTGCAAGGATATCAAGTTTTCAAAAAAAGTGCCATTTTGGGCAACACGTTTACAAGTTATGAAATATGTGTTATGTGAGTTTGTGGTGGTCCCTTCAAAAATGTCACATGCACGTTGGTCAAGTTAAAGGCTTCTTCCGCCTGCCCACTAGTGGCACGGAGCTCCTTTATGGACTCCCTCAAGTTTATGACTACACAGGATCATTAGTGGAATTGTGTAGTTCATCATGTTTATGGATCTGCCCAAACTATTACGATGTGCTTATGTGTTGATGTTATGTGAACAAGTTTGATGCATTCATGTTTTGTAGTTTGAGATTTTGACTACATAATGAGAATTTGAGAAACATGTGCTTTATGAACTCAATGAGAATTTTCTATGACAAGTAAATGTTTTCAAATGTTTTTGCTTATTTTTCCGTTATAAACTGTTACCTACGAGCTTTCAAGCTCACCTCCTTTTTGTCCCATCTTCAGGTGATTGCTAATAGATCAAGTGATCAAGAGCCTAAGGGAATTACTTCAAATTTTCTATTTTGTATTTTAAGTTGGTTTTGGGAAAGCATAATGTTTTAGTCGTATTTCAAGTTTATTTGTTCAAGAATCTTGTGTAATTTGAGATTTAAGACGATGATGTAATGTGTCTAGGAATGTCATAAAAGATTTGTAAAACTTTATTCTTTTGATGTTAATGAAATATGAATTGTATACAGATGGTATTGAGTTGGAATCAGATATACAAGTTGTCAACTTGAGATGATTATCAACTTGAGCAGATGGTTTTTGAACATGAATAGTTGATATATATATACATCCCAAGTTTGTACAGTGCAAAATTTTAAGTCTTCCATAGGGGAAAAATTCGTTTTCTGATTTTAGGTGAAAAACTGTATTGATCTAGGCTAAATTAGACAAAGTTGTCTTCTAAAAAGTGTTAACTTATCTTTCTAGCTTTCCAACAATATATAGTATGAAAATTTTGGACATCTGAGTTGAAAGTTATGATCTTTAGCAGTGGAGATATTCTGGAGAGTGTAGTTAGTGATTTAGAACTTTTGGTGATGTGAGGAAGACCTAGACTGAAACCTTCCTTCTGGTGCACTGTAGACTGAAACTTTCCTTCTGGTGCACTGTAGACTGAAACATTTTCTATGCACTACAGACTAAAACATCTTCTATATACTGTAGACTGAAACATCTTCTATGCACTATAAATTGAAACATCTTCTATGCACTGTAGACTGAATCATCTTACATTGTCTAGTCCAATTTAGATGATAGAATCTATCTTCAAGGTCTTCTTTAAAGTTGTACATCTATGAGTCCTCTTTCAATCCATCCAAGAATGACCTTGATCCGATATCTCTAGAGAAAGTGATGCCAATTATCCCAAATCGTCTGACCTTTCGTTTGGGATCGTCTTACCCTATTGTCTGGTCCAATTTTGACCATCTAAATGATAGAATCTATCTTCATGGTCTTCTTGAAAGTTGTAGATCTATGAGTCCTCTTTCAAACCATCTAAGAATAACCTTGATCCAATATCTTTGGACAATGTTTTTCCAATTGTCCCAAATCATCTGACCTTTCATCTGGGATCATCTTACCCTGTCTTCTGGGCCAATTTTCTAGATGATAGAATCTATCTTTATGGTCTTCATAAAAAGTGTAGAGCTATAAGTCCTATTTCAAACAGTCCAAGAATGAACTTGATTAGATATCTCTAGAGAAAGTTATTTCAATTGTCCCAAATCGTCTACCCTATCCTCTGGTTTCGTCTGCCTTTCATCTGGGATCGTCTTACCCTATTGTCTGGTCCAATTTTGACCCTCTAGATGATAGAATCTATTTTAAAATCTACATGAAATTGTAGATTTATAAGTCCTCTTTCAAACTTTCCAATAATGAGCTTGATCCCATTTCTATAGGAAAGTTATGACAATTGTCCCGAGACAGGTTTAATATGATTGAGAACAAAAACCTTGTTTGATTCTTTCGACCATAACTTTGTTATCTGACCTCCTAATGAGATGATTCTTGTCTCTAAATAAACTAGATACACTAGATACATAGAGCTACATATTACCTAAAGGAATTGAATTTTAAGTTAGTCTCTAAGACTTTCAAATTCTTGATGGAAGTTGAGTATAGTGTACTATTTCAGTTTAATAACAATCCGAAAATGTTTGAGCTATAACTTTCAAATTTCTGAACCAAATTGAATGATTTTGGTGTCATTAGAAACTTAAGACAATGAGGAATAAATTTTCTGAAAAAATCAAATTGTAATTCTAGTTTGAGGTTTCCCAAAATCTGTATTGAAGTGGGAGAAATGAGTTTGCTTTTGATGCTTAACGGGTGTGAACACGCCACCCTAGTGGGATGATGGCTAATGAGGGTTCATGGAAATAACCATATAGGATAATATGCTCAAGTTTTATTACTCCGAATGTTGGACTTCAGAAATAGGGTCTAACAGTTGTGGTATCAGAGCAAGAGTTGGGTTCTGGAAATGGAATCCAACACCCCTGCTTCCGCAGCCTGTCATACCTCCTCTCCCATCTCTCGCAAACTCTCGAAGGCATCTCCTTTGATCAAGGTACCAAGGACTCCCTACTGGCTCCTATCGATCCTTGGTCAGCTGGTGCTCCTAATTGATCACCTAGGACAGATGACCTATAATAAGCAATAACTTCAGTCATTATCTGCATTTCCCATGATATTTCATGCTTAACATTCCTATATATCCTAATGAATTCCAAACCTAGCTCTGATACCACCTAAATGTAGCAACTCCTTACCTTAGGGTATATACCGGGACACCCGACGGACATTCCAATACATAACCTATGATAATGGCACGCTACGATCAATCACTACATTCACTTAATGTGGAATCATCTATCTTTATTCTCTTATAAACATCATACTAAAAGTCACAATATTTTAAAACCAACTTTTCCTCATTTCATTTCATAAAATCAAACGTTATACATTGTATCTTTCAACATCCATATGTATACAACATCATAGCCTAATACAAAAAGTGCTACATGAAAGAGGGAATACACAAAATCTATCTACTTTGTCCAAATCCAGCTGACCGACCTTTGAGCTATTTCTTCTCTTTTCCAAAAGTACAAGTCTACCCTTATTTTAGAGTCCCTCAGTAGCTAAAATCATCTCTTGCTCCTGAAAAGTCAACGATGAAATTTTGATGAGTTTTGCGAACTCAATGAGATAACCATCATTAATGGTTCACTCAATTCATGCATCACACTAATACGCATAACAATTTATTCACATCTTTGCATATTCATGAAATATCACATTTCATTTTCAGAAAATTCATCATAATCATTTCAATCATATAATGTACACATATCAAGAATAAATGCAATGCACGTGAGACTCACTTTCATTTATTATTGTTGTTGTAATCGAGTGCCTTTTTACTAGCTCATATCCCTTAGTGGATACTGAGCTGTATCAAAATATGTCCCATATCCCTTAGTGGATACCCGGTATATTCACAACTGAGCCTGCAGCTCTTTTCACATTCTGAGCTTTAAGCTCTTTTTCACTAGCGACTCCGATCACTACTTCCTTTATCTTACATGGATTCATGTATTGAAATGCTTCACATATCATTTTCTCAATCAATCATATGCTTGCACATTCACATTTAGATCAGAATTTTCATCAGACCCAAGGTCTAGCATTCAACATCATTGTTGAGAAACATTTATTCCGTCACATTCATATACAAGTAGCACTTCAATAACTCATTCATATATCACAATTTTCAAAACACAATTTAAAGCATCGTCTAGGTTACTCACAGGTAGCTCCGAAGCTAATGCCTGCAAGTTCCAGCAACGTCTGGATGTTGATATTCCAGTTGCTCCTCTATATCAAGCAATATACACATATCACAATTTGCCCAGTTATAAGTGTTTATTAATGCCCATGTATGTAAATGAAATATGCGCAATGTATGTTCATGACAATCCCAGGTCACCTAAGTATAATTTGTACTTAGGTTTATACCTCAATAAAACCATTAAAATCACAGTTCATTTTTCATTGTATCACTTTCAGATTTTTCCTAAAAACTGACTTTCGGGTCTACTGTTCTTGAACATTTAGACAAAGAAAATGAAGTAATTTGGCAATACTCTCTTCTATAAAATTATTCTCCGAACTCTTAAGTTTCTAATGACACCAAGATAGTTCAAATTGATTTAATACTCTGAAATTTATCAAATTGATTCAATACTCTGAAATTTATACCTCAAACATTTTTGGACTGTTCTCATTCTAAAACAATACACTACACTCAACTTCCATCCAGAAATTGAAAGCTTTAGAAACTGAATTAGAATTCTACTTCTTATGATGATTTATAGCCCTATGTCTCTAATTTACTCTAAATAAAAAATCATCTCATTCTAATGTCTAGAGAAGAAGTTATGGTCAAAAGAATCAAGACTGTTCAGTTTGTAAAATGCTCTCGGGTGCACAAACTGAAATTGTCACAAATAACTATTAGAGAGCACAGTGTCTTGATGTGACAATTAAACATCATCTAGCAATTAACACTCACATACGTGAGGGAGAAAAGTTATGGGCATAAGTGACTCACAGATGTGAGGAAAAGTCTCGGGTGTGATAGATACGGACAAAAAAAGGTTGGAATATTTGAGAACACACTCAGTCAGACTTGTCCCACATTTTTCACTCGATCTCTCTTGAATGATTTCATATGGCTAAGATTTTTGGTTGAGAGGTAGAGCAATGTGTTACGAGTCCAATGGTTCAATTCTCATGTCATTTGGAGGTTGGATGAAGAATATATAGTCAAAGGATAGAAGTGTGTTGCGTCAGCCTCCAACCTTCAAAGTCGCGATCATGCATGTGCATGATCGCGAGTTGGCGATCAAACTTACGAAGTGACAATCATGCTTCTTCGCAAATGTAACATTGCCATTAACTTTCGAAGTCGCGATCGTGACGAATTCGGTGAATAGTTGTAGCGAGGTCACGATCGTGCTTTCTAGTCACACCCCCTCACTTCTAACCCCCATAACTTTCAATCCAAAACTCTAAAATCTTCAAACTTATATCAATAAAAAGATAAAAGAAACTTCTACAACTTTCATAAGGACAATTTTGTCAAAATATTCCTAGATCAATACAGTTTAATCATGGAAGTTTCAGACCACATTTTTACCACATTTTCCTTTTCTTTCACTAAATCCGACATTCTGCAATCTTTATTCTTCTTTCTTTTCTTTTATTCTAATCAAACTTTTCTAACTTATCTTCACCACATCTTTGTTCATTCACAAACAAAAATCCAAAATTTATGCTTAAACAAAAATCATCAAGAACATAAGAAAAGTCATTCAAGCATTTCATCATTCTCCGCGCTTTCTTCACTATCTTTTTCCTTTATTTTCATTTTCTGCGTTCTCTTAATTTCTTCCTCTAACTATCATTTAAAAAGTCTTTCTCATCTCAGACCATCATCATACAACTATTCTTCAACTCCAAATTCATTCTTTTGGTCATCTCTACAAACTCACAAAACCCACGTATATACATACATACACTGTGAAAAGAAAAATAGAGCATATATTTCTCTATCAACTTTCCATATCTCTATACTCTTTCATGCATATTTTTATGGTTCTTTCTAACTCAAAATTATTTCTACGCTATCTGATCACAGGATAGTCATCAAATACAAATTAACATTATATCTAGATTTTTCATCCTATTTGTATAGTGTTCCTAAAGAACAACCATTTTTCTTCATGAACATGCAATGACAAATAAATCACCATTTTTGATTCATAAAACCACAACTCTAAATGATGTACACAATACTTACTTGATATTTCTCCAAAATCTACAAAAGCTCAAGAAGCCCTAAACTTCATGCGATTCACGTACACCATTGTAGGGGTTGGCAGGTTTAGGTTTTCTTTGAGGCAAAAGAAACAGATAACAAAGTGGGAGTGGTAGAAGATAAGGAAAAGCAAAGTTTAATTTTTGTGGATATTTGATGGAAAACTCTGTGTATTAGAAAGAAACTTGAAGAAGATAGCTACGAGGAAGGTAACTAGGACAGACAAAAGTACTTAGTCTTTCAACAATAAGAAGACTTAACTTTAAACTTGGACACTTGTCCACTTCTTAAGAGCTTAGTTAATTTTTTCCAAACTAGCTAGTTTTATTTGAATTAGTTCCATTAACTCCCATCCTTTCATTACAATTGTCTCCAAAATTGTTAATATCATATTCTTACAAATTCTAAGCATCTTCGAAATTTTCAAAATCATTTTTAACAATTCTCCAATAGCATTTGGTGTCCTATCTCTATTTTCCATATATCAATTTACTTGTCGATTGGCATTTTTCCTAGTCCAATAATATTCAACGATTTCGGAAATTATTCCTAAAATTCACCATAATTCAAAATTAACAAATACACTCACCAATTAAATTTTTGATACAACAATTTCACAAATTCTCAATAGTATCACATCACAATTCAATTATACCCGAAATTATCCATGAATGCATGCACAATTATTTTCATGTGTAAAAATTCAATATTAACGTGTATGTGTATATCATAATATGCATGAGCAAGAAAATACATTTCTAATCTCTCAATAATCCTTTATATTTATAATTTTAACCTCTCCGCAGGTAATGGGATATTACATTGAATCGCTCTTGCAAGTGGTATTCCATATGCAAGGAATCAGGGCAAGACATATTGGGTTATGGAAAACTAAGGAATAGAGAATAAGAACTCGGGAAGGTTACGATTGCAACAATCAAAGGAGATATATCCCCTATCACATCATAAATCAAGCACACTCTATCCCTCTAAAGTAGAAATCTGAGTTAAGAAGGATAACGTAAGTTATCTATGTCTTACTAGTCCCTTAGTTTAGAGCACAAAAATATGGAGGCTGATTGAAACTGTGTAACACTATGGTCGTTTTAGAGGGAACGATCAGTCGTTGGTGTTATAAGCGGGGATGCTCCCTCCAATATGAGCGAACCTTTTCGGAACTGGTTAGGAATGGGCACCACTATCCCAGCCCCTATCCAGACAGGTGATATTGAGCATGTCTGCTTCCTAACAGCCTTAACGACCTTGTCTTGGGGCGTCTTTGGAGGGGTTTAGATAATCAATTGACTTTCAATTAGTTAGTCTAAGCATGATGGTCTCCTTATATAAAACACTTTTGTTTTATTTCTTTAGAAATATAAATCATTTGATTTTAAGATAACATAATCAATTCCTAATGAGAGAAAAAAACAAAAAAATAATTAAAAAAATTACTTAACCTAGGACGTCGGCGTTGATGTCGCCTCCAAATCGGCGTTAGAATGCTTAGCCTTTCATGAGTCGTTCCCGAAAAAATGCTTCAGCCCCTACTCCAATCCCTAACCAAAAACTTCTTAATTTCTCTTCATTATCGCAAGCTTCTCTCAATTTTACTGTTTATTGATTTGACAAATAAATCTTTGGAGTTTATTGTCCACGCCACTGTACACGTTCTCCTCTTCACATTACCCTCGTCTGCGTTTAACGCAATCCACTACGCTAAACACAGGTCACGCCCACAATGCCGCACTGTTTTATTGATTCGACAATTTAACTCCTCCCTTTTGGTCCAACGCCCTTGTTCACTTAAATCCTCCGCGCTTCCCTTCTGCCTATGCGTTTTTTAATGAAACGCACGCCATGCATTTGGAACGCTGAGTTTAAAGCAACTGCCTACATCAAACGTAGCTGTTGTCCGCATTTCCACAGGACGTCTGCCGTTTAGCTCCTTATTTATGTTGTACCTCTTAGACGTTGTCGTTTTTTTACTTCAGTTGCTGCGTGATTTTTCATATGTATCTATCGTTTTGCATTTTCTACTCCTTGGTGAGCTGATGTTTTACTCCTTGCTTCACCATTGTGCTCCCAACATCTAGTTCTTTTCTTTATGTCTTCATTTTTCTTTTCTTTTAATTTTCTTTGTCTCGTTCCATGAAGACAAGTGAATATTGATCTTCGAAAAATGGCCCAAATTCAATGATTTCGACTCACTTAAATTTCTTTACTTTCGACTTGTGCCTAAAATCACATATATGACATCAAGTGAGTATCTTAAGCATTTTTGTATCATTAATTGCTAAGTGTAAATAATTAAATGCATCAACAATTAAACATATATCAATAGGTCTATTATGACATCTAACTGTTACAATAATGCATGGGCCCTTTTAAATAGAAATGATCATGGAGTTCATGGTAATTACATTCACTACAAGAAAAATGTCGTTTAACGATAGATATTAGCGACAAAAAACCTTGGGATTCCATCAGTAATAGAAATTAGCGACGGAATTAACTGGCAGACAAAGGTGTCGTAAAAACGACTATAGATAAATTTATCGACGGGCACTTTATGTAACTGTCGGTGAATATACCAACGGTTGACTATGATCATTGGTAAACTTACCTACGGACATTTTGTTTTCTTTGGAATATTTGCAGACGGTATTGGTTATTCCGTCAGTAACATTACCGACGGTTATGATTAAATCGTCGGTGAATATACCGACGGTTCAACAAATCCTGACGGTAAATTTGGCAATGGGTTGTCAATATTACTGACAAAGATTCTTTGTTCCGTCAGTAATATCAAGAATTTTACCGATAGTTTGTTGTGTTCCGTCAGTAAATATAATGGATTTTACCAACGTACTTGTATTTTTTGTCAGTAAATTTTTTTAAAAAAATCCCGATATTAAATTTATTTCATGATCTTATGGTTAATGCATAATTTCAATAGTTATGAATTATCTGTGCATAATATTTTAATTTGTTTATATATTTAATTTGTTTAAACAAAAAGTTGATTGATAATATAAAGTTAAAATTATCTTAATTGATAATAAAAATAATAAATTGTACATAATAAATATTTGCAATTCAAATGAAATGACTACAAGTACACTACTGCCATAGTGGTCGCGGATGCAAGGAGCTGAGCTATGTACTTCATCAATGTCTGCAATATGCTTCGAAGCTCATTAACTTCATTGGTTGTCAACCATCTACTAGATGTTGTTGTACTGTATGTGGAGGATTGTGAACAATATGTGTTTGCAAATGAACCTAACCTAAAGATCCTTCCACGATGGTCCCTATCACCCACTGCATCAAGATATGTCTGACTCTCATCAACAGCTTATTTGTGCTGAGACTATTGTTGAATGCTTATGTAATAGCCCAGACCACCTGTCCACAGATATTATCCTCTTTGGGTTGCCCCTGGGGCCAAGACCCTCACAATTTTGCTCTTCCCCCATCAAGGAAGACGCGTTTATGGGGGAGAGGTATCTATAACCTTATAAGGCGTACTTCATTCTCCTCTCCAACCGATGTAGGATCTCATAATCCACCCCCTTAAGGCCTAGCCTCTTTAGGGCCCAGCGTCTTGCGCTAGCACATCTGGTCGGGAACTGGCTCTGATACTATTTGTAATAGCCCAGACCATCCACTCACAGATATTGTCCGCTTTGGGTTACCCCTCGAGCCAAGACCCTCACAGTTTTGGTCTTCCCACCCTTGGGAAAACAGATCTATGAGGGAGAGGTATCCATACCCTTATAAGGCGTACTTCATTCCTCCCTCTACTCGATGTGAGATCTCACAATATCCACCCCCTTAGGGCCTAACCTAGCTAGCACAACGGTTCGGGTATCGCCTCTGATATCATTTGTAACAACCCAGACCACCTTCCCCTAGATATTGTTCGCTTTGGGTTGCCCTCAAGGCCAAGACCCTCACGATTTTACTCTTCCCACACCAGGGAAGACGCGTCTGAGGGGGAGAGGTATCCATGCCCTTATAAAGCATACTTCGTTCTCCTCTCCAACTGATGTGGGATCTTATACTCTCTACCCCCTTAGGGCCCAACCCTCTTTAGGACTCAGCCTAGCTGGCACAACAACTCAAGTATCGGCTCTGATACCACTCTCCACCACCCTTATGGCCCAGCCCTCTTTAGGGCCCGTCTTATGCTAGCACATCAAGTCGGGAACTGACTCTGGTACCATTGGTAACAGCCCAGATGATCCGATCACAGATATTGTTCGCTTTAGGTTGCCCCTCGGGCCAAAACCCTCACAGTTTTTCTCTTCCTACCATTGGGAAAACACGTCTATAAAGGAGAGGTATCCATACCCTTATAAGGTGTACTTCGTTTCCCTCTCCACTCGATGTGGGATCTCACAATCTATCCCCAAGGCTCAGCCTATTTGGCACAACGGTTCGGGTACTGGCTTTGATACCATTTGTAATAGCCCAGACTACCCGTCCATAGATATTGTCCGCTTTGGGTTGCCCCTGGAGTCAAGACCCTCACGATTTTGCTCTTCCCCCACTAGGGAAGATGCTTCTATGGGGGAGAAGTATTCATACCCTTATAAGGCGTACTTCGTTCTCCTCTCCAACCAATATTGAATCTCATAATCCACCCCCTTAAGGTCTAGCCCTTTAGGGCCCAACGTCCTATGCTAGCACATCGGGTCGGGAACTGACTCTGATATCTTTTGTAACAGCCCAGACTACCCTCCTACAGACGTCTAACGAATAATGACATTGTTTTCGACTTTACTAAAATGTTGAAGAAGAAGCAACGGTGGCGTTTAATTGTAACGTGACCGACGAAATAATTATTCCGTTGGGGTAATTCTGTCGGTAAATACACTTCTGTCGGGTAATGACGTCGTTTTCGAATTTAATAAAATGTTGAAGAAGAAGCAAACGGTGGTGTTTAAATTTTAATTTTACCGACGAAATATACTTCCATTGGTATACCCCGATTCATTTACGTTTTATTGAAAGCGTTGCAGTTGAAGAAAACGACAATGTTTAATTTTCAAATTTATCGATGAAATACACTTCTGTCGGTAAACCCCTATTTTACCGACGGTAATTCCTATTCCGTGGCTATATTCCATCGCAAAAATCAGTGGGATAGTTTCCCAACTAGCTTTACCGACGAATATTTTGTCCGTCGCAAATTACCATTTATTACGACAATTTTATCGACGGAATGTGATCTTTCATCACTAATTTTTAACGGTATTATTTACATCGGTAATTTTTCAATGGTCATCTGTAATTTTCTTGTAGTGATTAAAACCATCTTTACACATGGCGTGATCAAGTAGGATGGAAAATCGTAATGCACTTCATTGTCTGATTTAGTGATCCCTATCAAATGCATTGGCAAGTATTTTCAACCCTTTATTTTCATTTTTGCCTCGAGAATTTTAAATTATTTGTAACTTAGTAAAGCTTTTTGCAAACTACTATATAAGTGTCGATTCCACCCATGCAAAATACATGAATAAGCTAAAAACTTGTTAAGTTGTTTTAATGGTGTTTACACAATTACTATAAGATTTACTATAACTTTATGTTTGTTCACTGTTTACCATGTATTCAAACTTAAACCCATATGAGTGTTTTTGTTCTTTTGCTTAACCTTTTATTTTGTTTAAAAATCAAGATTTCATAATTTCCATCAAATAGAGAGGCCAAGGAAATTTCTTTGTAAAACTAATGAGATAATGGAAGAGGGAACTTTATATGTGATTAATCCTAATTGAAACTATATTTATGATAAGGAAAATATATACATTAAAGTTCTATCTTACTAGCTTAAAACATAAGGTCTAGTTTAACTAAGATGAGATTGCTTAACATCAGCATAAATACATAAGACCTAACTTTCCTCTAAGTCCAAGGATCCTACTAGTCTCTAGAATGTATGGATATTCTTTTATGTTTTCCAAGCATATGTTATGTTGATAGGTTTAGCAATGGAATTTTGAGTTAATTATTCCCTTATCAAGTATATGCATTGTTTTTGAGCCACCTATCTCGAATTCTTCAACCCCTTGAAGCATAATCACAATAGAAATGAAGCGCTAGGATTAGAGTTTTTACCAAACCATGGTTACTCCTATATCTTTTAGGAACTTCAAACATGATTTATTTGTGAACTTTCCTAAGGAGTTTTCCAACCATGTACACTTGTCCTTCCTGTTTAGGTCAACGTTTTAGTGGGCCATTATATACATAAGCTCTTATGGTACATTGCCCCACTAATCACCATAAATCCAAATATTGACTATAATTTTTATAGTGAATACTTTGATCATGTTTGGATAGAGATTTGATCCATAGATAGGAATAATGTTACTCTAGTTATTAAAGAAAAGATAACTTGCAAAGTAATTTGCAAACTCAACAATCTTTGATAATTCTTTTCTTAAAGTTTAAATAACTCTCTTTATGAAAATCTTTTTCTTAAAATTCATATTTTGGAAAAATAATCCTTCCACGGTATCTTAATAATTAAAAATAATTTTTATAATTTCAATCTTATTTAATTTATATGAAATTTCTTTCTAAAAATTTGCAATTATAAACCATATGATTTATCAAAAACAAAAACTTGATATTCCCATATTTTAGAAGAAACTTAATTCATCAAAATAAAATACCTTTTTGTTAAAGGAAATAAAACCACTCTTGCTTATTCCATATGCAAGATCATGAACTTTATTCCATAAATTCGGACTAAGAGCTTTAGCATCCAAAGAAATTTGAAGCCATGCATTCCATGAGTTTATCTTATTCTCTAACCTATGCCTGTTTTGATTACCAACAAACCCGATTCAATCTTTCTTAATATAAAACATAATCAATGACAGTCATGACTATTCATTTATAACATCGGTTCTAAATATAATTGCTCATGGTTTGAAAGTTAGACAAAATAAGATGGAACATCTTTACAAATATTCCAATCATAAGTTTGACAAGGGTACTCTATCTTCAAAACAAAATATCAACCAAATAATATAATGACATGTTTATTTTATTCTAACCATTTGTCTTCATCCTATGATATATGACTATAAACAAGACCAATAATTGAATATATTAATTTTAATAAGAATATTGAAAATAAAATGATTGGCGTAAGTTTATCTAAATATACAAAACATCATCATTAGCTATTATTCATTCCAATATTTATGACTATAATCAAGACTAACAATTGAATATGTTTGGTTCAGCCAGATTTCGTAGGGGCTGGATGCCGTCGCCTGGATCCATGATTCTGAATAGCTTGGACTAGAGAACACCTGCAAAAACGAACAAAGG
>JAOSBM010000205.1:26478567-26490589 GCA_027568955.1 Erythroxylum tenue
TGGGAATGTGTTCATATCGTGTTGATGATTTGTAAAAGAAGGTGAAAATGCTCTTTGAAAGAATGTTATGTTATAAAATTGCTTTCGAAAAAGTGCCATTTTGGCCAATATGTTTGGAAATTTGTGAAATGTAAGCTTATATGGGTTTGTGGTGATCCCTTAAGTAAGTCAAGTGTACTTGTCTCTAGGCTTTTCCCGCCTGCCTGTTAGTGGCATTGAAGCTCCTCACGGACTCCCCTAAGTTCACTACTACACATGACCGCTTCGCAGAAATGTGTAGTACGTTCTGTTTTGGATAAACCCGAACCATTTTCAATGTGCTTATGTGTTTATGATCTGTGATCATTTTGATCCATCTGCTATGTTTGATGTATGAATTGCTTAATAAGTTTTGAATTTTTTGGAAACTTATGTTGCATGGCTTTTACTGTAAATTTTTTGATGGACAAAAATATTTCAAAGATTTTTGCTTATTTCTCGGTTATAAGCATGTTACCCACGAGCTTAAAGCTCACCCCCCTTTCATTCCCATCTCCAGGTGATGAGAAAGAAATCGGGTGAAGGAAAGTCAAGGCATTTGTTTGTTTATGCATATGTTGTATTTTGAGTTAGATTGTTGTAAGAATAAGACCTTGGACATATGTTGAGAATTTTGGAGTTTTGTATCTTTTGTATTCGGATTTTTGATATTGATGTTGTAATATGGCTTGCAATGCCATTAAAATTTTGTAAACATTTATTTAGGAGGTTAATGAGATATGGATTTGCGTATGGAATTGAAATGTGAATTTGTGTATGGATATGGCATATGAATTGTATATGGATGAGATGAGTTCAGTTCGAATGTAATATATTGGAAGAAGTTTTCAGTTTAAGTTGATGAAATTTGTATATGAATTGTTGGTATATTGGTATGTGTGTAAGATTTTTATGGAAAAGAAAGATAGGATTTTTGAATACTTTGTGATTATGAAGAATAAAAAAATAAAAAAAGGTTGAGGGATTGATGAATTCCTTTTGGAAATTGAATTGCTTTGAATGATGTTGTAATAAAGGAAATGAAATGATGATAGTTATGATTCGTTTCGAAAGGGTTGGATTCCGAAAATGGGATCCAACACGGCTTCTCACCACAGACGAGTTTCACTGGAATTTTGAAATAAAAGGGGTGTTCAGTTCCCTTAAGCAGGCTCTTTCCACACCCCCAATTCTACGATTACCAGATTTCTCACAATCTTTTTTTGTTGAGTGTGATGCATGTGGAAAATTTATTGGAGCCATTCTCTCACAAAACGGATGACCAATTTCATTTTTAAGTGAAGCATTAAAAGGCTCATCTCTTCTTCTATGAACATATGAGAAGGAAATGTTGGCAATCGTGAAGGCCATACGGAAGTGGCAGCCTTATTTGTTTGAAAAATCGGTTGTAGTTAAAACCGATCAAAGGAGTCTAAAGTATCTCATGCAGCAACGAGTTACCACCCCTGCTTAAGCACGTTGGCTTCCAAAATTAATGGGATATGATTACATTATTGAATACAAGAAGGGAAAGGAAAATACTAGAGCAGATTCTTTGAGTAGGCGTGATTGTGGGGAATCATTTTTTATGGCATTACCTCTACCTATAACTGGTTAGTGGGAATGTTTAAAAAAAGAAGTTAATAAGGATTCTTTTTATTCCAATCTACAAAATAGGAATCAAAGTCAATCTCAGCTACTTTTAAGGGATGGCGTGTGGTTCAAAAAAGGGAAGGTATTTTTGAGTTCTAATTCAACTTTAATTTCTACCATTTTATAAGAAACCCATTCCTCAGTTTTAGGGGGACATTTTGGTTATAATAAGAGTCTTAGCCGTGTGAAGCAATCTTTTTTATGGTCTGGATTGAGGAAAAAGGTTAAGCAATTTTTGCAGGAGTATTCCACCTGCCAAAGGTTCAAAATTGATACTATGGCTCTAGGATGGCTCTTGCAACCACTTCCTATTCCAAAAACCATCTGGACAGATATCTCCATGGATTTCATTGAAGGGTTACCGCTATCACAGGGATATACCATAATTCTTGTTATTGTTGATCGGTTGTCCAAGTATAGTCATTTTATTCCAGTCAAGCACCCTTTTTCTGCAACAGATACTGCTAAGATTTTTGGTTCTAATATGGTGCGATTGCATGGGTTTCCACAATTGACTGTAAGTGACAGAGATCGAGTGTTCATGAGTATTTTTTGGAGAGCTTTATTTAAACTCTATGGTACAACTTTAAATATGAGTTCTAGTTATCACCCTCAGACGGATGGGCAAATAGAGGTGACTAATTGCACCTTGGAGCAATACCTGTAGTGCTTTGTAGGAGATCAACCTCACTCTTGGGCTGAATGGATGCCATGGGCAGAATACAGCTATAATACAAGTGTTCACTATCACTCCTTTTGAAGTTGTCTATGGGAGACCACCCCCTTCTCTTCTTTCATACATTCCAGGTACTTCAAAAGGAACCCTACAAAAATTGTTCCTTATGACCATAACTACAAGTCTATACATATCTACCAACCAAGATGACCTTATAGAAAAGGTACATCTTACCAGTAACACAAAAAAATTCATAACTTTTAATTATTACAAACTAACTTCCAAATCAAATTTAAATTCAATTTTCATAATATTGCACTATTGGGACAACAATGCATCTTGCGAACGTATGACAATGTCTCCATCCTTAACCTAGGTATATTAAATGCCCAAGATATGTAATCACATGTGACTTACAAAATAGATAAACACAAATATTACATTTATATCAAATTTTCATTATTTATATGACTTACTATATATACTTACTTCTTATGAGCAACAATGCATCTTGTGAACAAGACTCTTATCCTAACACACAGAAGATGTCTAACATATTTTTTTCACAATAACAAACCTTCAACTCATTCACTAATGCTAAATACCCACAAGAAACCTACAATTTGAATATTGATTAAAATTTTGTATAGTAATGGTATTGTAAAAAAAACTATAATTGAAATACTTACTTTTATATTAATGCATTAATAAAAATGTTGACCAATGTTAAGCTTATCATTTGATTTCCATAACTTCATCTTCTCAATACAATTGGGGAAACCAATATTGTAAATTAAATAAAATGAAGTACAATCAAGGTATCACATATAACAATAAAAAATATTCAAATTATTTTACCGTTGAACATAATGCTTTCTCTCGTTTAAATTGGGAATATATCCTTTTAACTTTTGATAAATTATAAAAACAATAATAAATAGCATTCTTAAATCCATTAACAACACCTTTATACTCTTCCTATTTCAAATATATACCAGGTGTATAAGAAATGAAAGCTACATATATTTTATTTCCACCCATATTTATTTATCATATTACAATATCATCATACGAATATTTAATTAATAAAATATATCACATACAAATAATATATTATACCATATTAAATAACAATGATAGTAATGATAAAATTGATTAAGAAATGAGATAATCAAACAATGACTATTATGTCTCTAAATAATGGAGTTCTTATCTCTCATATTGAAGGAGATATTATCTTAATCATCTACATATTGCATGGGAAATTGATTAGACAAGGAACAGTATTTGTAACTTTTATACCCTTGAATAATCATGTCCTAAAGTGGCCTAATATATAGTATCACTCCCACTAAATCTTTTTCATATAATAATTTACTTGTCTTCTGAACATTGCTTCAAATTTGAGAAGTTCAATAGGTCTTCTTAGCAAAATATTTTACATGAATTGGATATGATTCAAGTAGATAGATTGAAAAGTATGGAAAAGCAGTAAGCAAAACATGGGAACATGGTGTTTAATTTATCTTCCAATAGAATAATATAACAATTTAAAATTAGGTTTCAAAGAAAAACACTAGCTTTAGTGGTTGGTTTTCCTTTCTTGTGAACTCAAAGTCAAATCTCCAAACTAATAAAGGTTCTAAGCAAAATACAAATGGAACTTGTCTAAACCTATCAAAATTAAACACATGAACACAATCAACACACCCTTAATATTTGATAGCCCATTACATTCAACACACAACCTAACGAAGAAAAACTACTCAAGTTTCACACAAGAAAAATGAATGATTACTAGTAAGGAAGGGATAGACAAAGGAATGATTACTAGTAGGCAAGGGATAGAAATATTGCCTTCCGGTGGAAAATACTTGATTTTGTAGCCGGTGAGAAAACAGTCTTGTATAAAACTTAACAAAATCAAGTTTTATAGCTAATGTGAAATAGTCTTGTGCAAAATAATTAAAGATTTAAAGAGTCTAATGTAGCAATTTGTTATATGAAGATGAGCAAGTAACTGAAGCTATGAAACAAAAAAAGTATAGTGCAGAACAATTAAGAATTGAAGATAAAGATGGCGGCAGTCTATTATGTGAAGAGGAGTAACCAACTAATTCCTAAATTCAAATAGATTAGGGTTTATTATTTCATAATTTTTTACTTAATATTAATTAATTAATTAAAAAAAATTTTGAGTTGCATATCCTTTCCTCCTGTTATCTTATGTGTCAAAAAATACATCTGGTGTGGCTTACCTTCTCAGCTCCACTAATAGAGACATTAAAGTTGGGTTATTTTTACAAAAAAAAAAAGTTCAAGTATTTAATCTTAACTTTTTAAAAATCATACTATAAATGAAAATTTAAGTAAAGTTTGGAATTTTTTGTAATTAACACTTAAATAAATGAGAGTTTATCAATATAATACAAAGTTGAAAACAAAGTTAGTCTGCTATGTTTATCTCCCCTAATACATATTGTTTGATCTTTCTTTTGTTGTTTTTCTTCTTTTCTTACATTTTTTCCTTCTTTTACCATCATTTCACCTTTACATGTTGTATTTTCCCTTTCTTTTTTTGACTGGTTTTTTTTAACTCATGCCTGGGTGTCATTCTACTTTATGGGTGTTTCCATTTTATATGTAATGTGGTATTATCCTTCATCTCTTGCCATTTCAGCTTCCTTTCATATGTGATGGTGATTCTTCCTTCTCTTTGAATTGGATCTTTCTTTTAACATGGCAACCCTTTATTTTATGTTATTTACTTTTCATTCCTTACTCATTTTGCATGTTAGTCCCTATAGGGAAATCAAAGATTTGTAACTAACATTTTAAAAAAGTCTTAAAATGTAATTAGGACAATATTGAAATTAAAAGGCCTAAAGAAATATGTAGGGAACAAAGATAAAAAGTCCCCAAGAAGAATCAAGAATTTAACTATTACAATGCATAGAGAGGCATATAGAATTTCAAAATAATAATAATAATCTTAAATTTAAGAGTTATCTATGACATAGAACAAAAATTATAAGGCAAAAGTTATCTAAGACATAAGAATAACACTAAAAAGGCCTAAAGAAGTATTCAGGATTAGGAAATCAAAATTTAGTAAGAGAAAATTAAAATTTAAAACCTAAAGAAATATTTTGATTTTTATATAAATACTGAAGGTCCTAAAAGTTATGAGAATTATTAAATACAAACCTAGAGAGGTATATAGAGTTTTTGGGGAAAAAATTTTAAAGATCCTAAATAAGCTTTTAAGAATTAACAATTGCAAAACTAGTGAGATATCTATGTTTTAGAAAAAAATTGAAAGTCCTATAGAGATTTTAAATATTAACAACTACAAACTAAAAGAGGTATTTGGGACTTTAGACCAAAAAAATGAATTTTTCTAGACAAATTTTTAGGAATTAAAAACTACAAACCTAAAGAGGAAAAATTTTGAAGATCATATAGAGGTTTCTAGGAATTAGCTATTACAAAACTAAATAAATATCAAGGGTTTTATTTAAAAATTGAAGGTCTTGGCTAGGTCTATGAATTAAAAAATACAAACCTACACTGGTATTTAAGGCTTTAAACAAAAATTGAATGACGTAGACATATTTCTAAGAATTAATAACTGCAAGTCTAAAGATGGATCTAGTTATAAAAAAAAATTAAAGGTATTAAGGAGATATCTATAAGTTAACAATTAGAACCCTTGAAAGGCATTTAAGGTTTAAAAAATTAAAGGCCTTATAGAATTTTATAAGAATTAACAATTACATAATAAGAGGAGTATCTAAGGTTTTAGGCAAAAATTGAAGCTCTTAGAGGGGTTTCTAAGAATTAATAACTAACAAACCTATTCATTGAAATAAAAGACTTAGAGAGGCATCTAGGCCTTACACTAAAATGAAATAATTGGAGAGATACTTAGGATTTAGGAACTATAAACATAATATAGTATTTAGAGTGTCCCATAAAATGAAAGACTTGGAGAAGTATTTAGGTACCATGAACTTCAATCATATAATAGTATCTAAGGTTTTCAAGCTACCATTAGGAATCCTAGAAAGGTCTATAAGAGTTATAAATACAAATCTAAATATGTATTAAATGTTTTTTCTAAAATGAAAGAACTAAAGAGATATCAAAGATTTGACATAGAAATTACTAATGAAAACATTAAAAAAATATACTAAAAAATGATTAGCAATGAGTCAAAAAACATGTTAGATCAAAAGTGTAAATTTTCTAATGACATATCTTTGAAATGTTGTCACATGATGTTAGTAAATTGAAGGTATTAAGCTTGAGAAATTAGAAGATGCCACCTCTTCATAGTTGTTCATTTCAAAATTCTTCAATAATTTCTTAAAAAATTGAGGGTCTTCATCATGAATACTGATGCTTATGCTATCTACTAAAAAAAGGTAACTATCTAACATTAATGATGAAATAGTTACAAACATTATATTTAAAATTTTTAAAAGCGTATTATTTCGCATATATCATTCATCATCATCATCATCATCATACTCAGTCCGAAGTCCCGCAGTGAAGCTAGGTCTGGGAATGTCTGATAGTACGTAGCCTTACCCCTATATAGTAGAGAGGCTGTTTCTGGTAGACCCATATACAGATGTGACAGGAAAATAGTGATGCAGGTTAACAGGATAAATAAGTAAAAAACTGCAATGCAAAAAATTTAAGTAAATAGTATTACAATAAAATACATAAGGATATACCTGAGGTTGACCAGATCTGCTATTACTTTACACCCTGTAAAGACGGACTCTTTTTGTTGCTAGTCACGCTAGGAGTCTTCACTAAGTGACCCACTCGCTAAGGCATAAAGGACATTGGGTTGGACTGCCTATGCGATAAGGATGATGCGCGAGGTCTCTAAAGGATGTCGTTTACCCTTATCTTATCACGCCAGACTTTCTTAATTCTAGCAGCTGCCTCAGTGAGGGCCAACTCTGGCATATCATTCTTAATCACTTCCCTCCAGGTCTTATAAGGCCTGCCTTTACTCCTCTTATAGCCACTAAGGTTTATTATCTCACAGCGTCATACTAGAGCATCAGAGGGCATCCTGTGCACATGCCAAAACCACCTAAGCCTTATCTCTCTCAGCTTGTCTGCAATACTAGCCACTTGTAGTCTGTCTCTCACTACCTGATTTTGTACCCTATCTCTTATGGTAATGTCACACATCCACCTAAACATACGCATTTCTGCTACCAACAACTATCGCGTATGTCTACGTTTAGTAGGCCAACACTCTGCCCCATATAGCATGGCTAACCGAATCACCATTTTATAGAACTTCCCTTTGAGTTTTACAAAGACCTTTTTATCACATAAAACACCTGATGCACTCCACCATTTGATCCACCCAGATCTAATACGATGTAATATATCGTCATCGATATTACCATCTCTCTGAATGATAGATCCGAGGTATTTAAAACTCGATTTCTGTGGTATGATGTCAGTGTCATTGATGGTGATAAATATCACTTTTTTCATTTTAGAATAGGTTCTTTGAACTTTTAGATCCACTTAAATTTTTAAACATTTCATCTAGAAAATGTATTTCTTTTTAAATTTTATTTGGATAAAAATCTAAAATTAAACAATTGTATTCAACTATTGAAATTGGCATGAATATTTTGACAATAGTTTTTATAAATTAAAATATTGATTATTTGCATCATTAAAAGTACCAAGGATAGCAATTCCTACTCTAAATGATTAAAGGAAAAAAGAATTTCGAAATTATTTTTATTAAAGATTAATTATAGGAGCAATGTAAAGAACCTTGTGGATGAATTTCAAATAAATCATAAAAACACAAACTGATTACAGTGATAATAAGTTATGACATTGCTTATATTGTCAAGTTAGTTAATCTTCAAAAATACCTTTATGCTTGCAAATCAACCATTAAACCATATGTAATAGAAGATAACAAAATGAATATAAATAAAAGAAATGTTAAGACCTTATTGCTTTTTTTTATAGTGTTTCTTTTTAAACTAGATATCATATTTCACCAAGATTCTTTGGCTTTGTCTTGGAATGAAAATGTTGTGACTTCTCATTAAAGAGGATATTGTATTGCGCTTATTTTGGCTCTAATTTTTTAGTTAGGTCGTCATTTACACGCCTTCAAACTAATAACGTTGTCTTCTTTTAATGCTTAAACTTTTTCTAAACTATTGTTTACTTGTTTTTGTTAGAGAAGTGCTCTAAAGGAAAACCTTTAACCCTTTTTTACAAACTTTATTTTCATTAATAAAGAGAAAGGAAATTTTCATTAATTTGATGTTCATTTATCTATGAATTGATATCTATCTTAAATCGAAATAATGAAGTCCATGATACAAAACATAGCATGAAGGAAATCATTATAATGAGATTCTTATCATATGAAATTATGTTAGTATCTAAATTATCCCAAGTCAGAGGATTAATGAGACAGGACATTATTAATCCAGATAAACTAGCACATATTGTGCTCCTTCATTTGATCAAGTAGTGAATCTCATAAACTGTAAGCATGAGATATTTTGGAGTTAACATGTGAACGCTTACTAAGAGTACTAAGTACATCGAATGACCTGCTATGAGATTATCATATGGATGATCTATCAAATGTCAGTGATTAATCTCAACATAGCAATGGCGTAAATATCCTTAGACTTGAGGTACTCTAGGATATCTTGGAAATTGATCCTATGTTTTGACACCATTCTGTGTTGCCTCAATATGAGGTCACTTATAGGATGGTGATTGGGTACAGTTATTAGTTTTCGAAGGTAATTGGGTAGCCAATAAGGGATTCACCACTCTTGATAGAAGGAGATGATACTCACGAATTCTTGTCGGGGTCATTACTCAAGAGACTTTGACCAAAGCAATTATGTGTCATAAAGAGAGTCTTCAATATCACATAGAGTAATGAGATACTAAGGATAAGAACTAACATCACTTAGACTAGATTTGACATAGTCAGGCTAGTGGGAGTTGACACAGCTCATACTTCGAACCAAGTGGGATATAGGGTGGTGAAGGGATGAATGGCATTGTAATTGACTATGGAAAGATTCGTAAGTCAGATAATTAATTATGGAAGAGTTCGAGTGTTAATCCACTTACATTCCAGTAAATTGGCATCATGAAACCCTTCATGATTTGCTCCGATTAAGATTTAATTCAAGTGACCAAAATAACTAGGAACCTAAGGGTCACATACATAAAAGATCGTACGAAAAACTAAGTGCGCATGGTCGTAAATTTGAGCATGCTACGATCGTGGCTTATTGGCTACAATCGTTACCGACTTAATGATAGGTGATACATAAATGAGTTCTTCACGTATGTACACACGAATTTTTATCCAAAAACACACTCAATAGAGAGGATAAGTGTCCAAAAGAGTTCTGGGAATTGAGAGGAGTGATCTTGAGATTTGTTTATGCAATTTTAAGCAATTGTTGCATGAGATTAATTGCATGTAACTTGGTGTTAATCTAACTCTCACTTGAGCATCTTCTTGAGCTCATCTTTTTTGGTGCTGTAACCACCCTTACACAAAGATTTTTCTTCATCTTTGCATGCGCTCTAGAGGCCAAGGAAGGTGTTTGGTGTTTACTACAACTCAAACAGGGAGAAGATTCAAGAAAAGGGGAACATTTGCAAGGTACCTATGCTATAATTTCATGTTCTTATAATTTTTTTATAATGCACATAGATTATGGATTTTCTGAGGATGTCATGGGGTTGGAATTTTGATTCCGACACTTCCACTACCTTGCCATGTATGTGTTGCATGGATCTATGGCTCCCCTACAGTTTTTGTTTTTATACGTTTTGACCTAACAAGATTTATATTTTTAAATCTCTTTTCTATTTTTAGAAAAATCTCTATTTGGGTTCCTATTTAACAATTCTTTGACTTTTGATTAAACCATAAGTGATCAAAATTAGTATAAAGATAGCAAATAAAAAGATGAGTTTTATAGATTTTTAGAGCAATGAAACATAAAATAAAGCTTAACCTAATATTGAAAATATCCAAAAATAAATAAATGATAAGATAATTAATCAAAATAGAATGCAATTAAATAGTTATATTTAAATGAATGTTTCCTCCACCAGTTCTTTTCACTCCATGAGTTACTTAACATATAATAGATATGTCCTTTATAATGAAAAGACTTCTTAGATATTGGACCTATAGTCTCTTGAGCTATAATAATCTACTCTCTAATTGCTTTACCCATATCTCTACCTATGCAAACATCCCCTTAAATGTTTGACACTCTATAGAACAACATAAAAGGCTTTACCTTAACACTAGAAAGACCATATAGGTCTCTCTGAAGCACCCTATTCAACTCCCTTTATTTAATTATAATCTACTCATAAGTAGGCTCTTTCAAGTCATCCACAAGTAAAATAAATTCTTTTTTCAGAAATTAGCATAAATAAATAAATATTAAGAATATTAAAGATAGATTATAAAATTTATATATCATTTATTAAATCAATTCATAAAAATAATTACTATTATTTTTACATCTTAATGTCAATTTTACATAATTACCTAAAAGGATGATAAAAACAAAGCAAAACAAGGTATATGACATTAAAATTAAGCAAAATAATCTATAAAATATGTGCATAATTCATGCATATAAAATATTCCCACACTTAAGCTTAAGTTTTCTTTATGAAAATTAATTTCATTACTTTTAACTTAATAATGTAGCAATTATATGGAAAAAAAATTCAACGAATCAATTAGAGTAACCAAGACAATTCATGACGTATTTAATTGGAATGTTTAGCAATTAGTTAGGCTTTTTGATACATTAAGTCATAAATCAATTAATTCACCTTAACAATCTTTCAAATATCCACCTAATTTACAAAATTCAATCTAATGTATAAAAAAGATGGATTAAGGAGCAGGTCTTAATTCAAAACATTCATAATCAATTTAGCATTGCTCTCACTTTGAGTTGGTCCCTAACTTAATCAATTAATTCAAAGCATTCTTTCCCTTACTTATAGAGATGTGCCTGAGATACACATTAATTAGGAACCTCAATTTAGGGAATTTGTAATGAAAGGATGTGCTTTTTTTTTTAGAAATAAAGGGTGTGCATTTTTATAGTTCCTTGTTTGATGTAATTGATTTCCTCACCTTTTTTGCATTTAAGTTTTAGCCACTTCAACTTTTGGCTGCAATTTTCAAACCATTGTGAACTTCCATTATACTTACAAGAAAAAAGGGTACATAGACCAAATGATTCCTTCACTGTAATTCAATGGTACATTATCCACATTATAACAAATATAAAATAACAACAACAACAACAACAACGTCATAATATGAATCTTATTGAGATGAAGGGTCTAGGGAGTTTTAGAAGTACACAACCTTATCAATAGATAGTAGAGAGGTTGTTTCTAATAAAACCATAAAAAATATTTATGAAAAAGTTAGAAGAAAATAACAGCCAAATACATAAAAAATAATTGTATGATTGAAAAAATAAAAATAAATAAATAAATGACTGACCGCGCGTCGTAACGCTAGTCAAAATTAATTAACTAGACTACTACTGTAGCAGTGGCAAGTCTAGGTCGATCCCACAGAGAGTG
>JAOSBM010000205.1:26520108-26531078 GCA_027568955.1 Erythroxylum tenue
AATCTTCTTTTCTATTAGTATTTTTCACTATTATTATTATTGTTATTATTAAACCACTACTTTTATCCTTTTATTAAATTTTCGTATTACCTTTTTTGTCTTGTATTTTATTCTATTTTCTTAATTTTATCCCTCTGCATCATTTTTATATTGTCTCATTTGCATGTGGGTCCACCGAAAATAACCTCTACTATGTAAGGGTAAAATTGCGTACTATCGGACCTCCCCAAATCCTATTTCATTACGAAATTTCGGACTAGATGATGATGACGACGATGATGATTTACGTTCAATTCCACTTAAAGGTATTTGTTTGGATGCTTAAAAGTTATAGCATAAAACCTAAATATTTCTAGTGCAAAATCTTACTTGAAATCAACTTACAGGATCGAAATCAGAAGATGGACTCTTATATCGCGTCAACATTTCTTCTCCTCATCCTAACGCCGTCCCAGATCATAATCATCCAACACATCATTCTATCCTTAATTATAGTTCTGTAAATACTCCTGTACTTCCCTTGTCCATTTTTGGTTAGGTTTCATATAAAGGCTATATCACCTTAAATTATAGTCTCATCATTGTTTCTTTAAAAGAAACGCCACTAATTAAGACATTAAAACAACAGTAAATTTGCCTGATCTTTCAAGCTGGCAAACGCAACAATACAATATTAGCGACAAGAACCGGAGAATAACAAACTTTCTTCTGTTGCCTTGAATCTTTATGAACAGTTTATATCAGTTAAAGGAATGTAAAAAGCACGAGAATCAGGGATAAAAGTTGAACAGAATTGATGAAAGAATATTTATGCGGATACCAGCAGTGCAATACTGCTTTCTGTCCTTTTCCAAGAAGAAAATGACCCCAACCTTTTAGTCCACATATATATGGCAATAAATGCCAGTTATAGTAAGCAAGAAAGATTAAAAGAAAATTAAAATTACTTGTCTTATGCAACTTATCAACCTTAGTACCCCGAGCCAAATTGTGAGGTTAACTTACAACATACTGTCCGTTCTAGCAGGCAGCCTGCGGAAGAAGTTGATGGGAGCCGACGGCGTCCTGTACCGGAATCTTGGATGCCTCATAACAAAGAAACCTGCGAAGGCTGCAATAACCTGAAATGGGGTAACAAAGAAAACCAGGGCAGCCACAAGGCAGAATAAAATGAATATTGCTGAAGCACGTGGATCTCGCCAACTTAGCAGTGCATGAAATCGTTCCCCTTGTGTTGCTATATCACCAACAACAGTCTGGATCCTACCAGCAACACTTCGTAAGCGGTCATACCTCGCCCTCACCAGCTCCGGGCTCTTGCTTGTTGGGAAGGTATCAAATTCCTCATCAAGCTCATCAGGATACACTGCCTCTGCTTGTGAAACTTTTGTATTCATATGGGGAGGATACCTTGGCCGATAACGATAATTCCATATTCCTATTAGAAACATGTATAGGAAAACTGTGGGCAGTATAAGTTCTGGGAAGCAAACAAGCATAAGATAGAGCACATGAACAAGCACCGTTGTGATAGGATTCTTCCACATGCAAATATCTGCAAACCATTTTCCTGCAGCGAATAAACCTGAGAACACTGTCATTAGTCGGAAGAAATTTGCTTTACTTCGGCGCATGCTCCAAAGATGTGAATCTACATCCGACATATACTCCACCACCTCTTTGCGAAGTGGAGGTTCTGCCCGACCTAGTCTCATTGCCACTATGTTCACAGCCTGGTGACGAAGCAGGTCCAGTTGCATTACGCTAAAGGGCCTTACATAGTGCATTTTAGGTAGGAGTGGCCTCGAATACTGATAAAGCAGGTTTGCAAAAGATGTACATGTAAATCTTATAGCCAAATGTAATTCTCCCATCTTTTTAACACCAGTAGGATGAAGAACAAGCAAGGGATAAGAGTGCGTATAAATACGTCCAGTTTCAAGAGTAGAGATGCGAATCCGAACCTTCCCAATTTTCAAGTCCTTACCATTTGAACCTTTTTCTCCAAGCTGGCAGTTGTCAAATACACCAACGGTAAGAACTGTAGCTGGGTCGAAAACCTCCCAGGTGTACTGTTCATTATACTTCGGACAGAGGTTATCAATGATGGTACGTGTCCGGACCCATTTGTGGCCATACTTTGCTACACAATATGTATCCGATGTGCCCCTCCCAGCTCGAGTTTTCATAGGATGCAGTCCTATAGCATTTAAAATACCAAGTTCCAATAGCCCCATTGCTGGCCTCCAAAGCTGCTTTGCGGTGGGACGGAGATCACTACTATAATTTGTGGACTCGTCAAGAACATGGTATCCTCCATCTAGACAGACTCGAAGATGTATGCGGCTTGAGAACTTTTCTTTCTTCAATTGATCTACATCTACAGCAACCGGCTTCTCCAGGTTAAACCAACGAGAATGAATGATCCGATCATCAGCACGCTTCTCCACCGAGCTCAAAGGAATAATAACCCTCCCTATTATCTCATCCTTTCCTGGACCAACACGATCCTCAACTGAAAGAACTAGATGATCTTCAAATGGTTCAGAAGCAACAAATAGAAGATCCTCATTCCACAGGGCATTAAAAGTTTGAGCCTGACATGTCTTTGTTTTCATTACCTGGTGCCCTATTTGAGCCTTGGCATACACATCTGGGAACCGATTTTTCTCTGTTGGAACCAAATCTTGAGCCTCAACAATATTAACACGCACATACCACAAACGTGGTGCATGATAAACCTTTGAACGTATCATTGTGGTGGCAGAAGATGTGCTATCTACAGGCATAGCCGCATCAGAATGCCATGCATCTGAAAAGGCCTCATCAGCTTGGGTGCCAATCCAGACTGCAAGCATCAGTTCACCCTTAACTTTTTCTCCCTTTTTATCCTCAAGTCTATACCACTCCGGAGCTAGAGGACTATCAGGTGGGACTCTCAATGGAACCTCATTAACGTCAAATCTTACAATGCCTACAAAATCATCTTTAACAAGATCCTTGTCCTTAACCACAACTTCTAAAACAGAAGCTTGCATCCGTTCCCTTGAAAAGGCAAACACCTGGTTCCAATCAGGATTCTGCTTTTTTTCAAAATGCTTTGTAATTCCTCTGTAGTTACCAATTCTCACCTCAACAAATGGATCAAGACTTCCCGTAACGTCCATGGCTGGAAGGTCACGAGCTTTAACTACCCTTACATAAAGAAAATACATCCTCTCTACAAGATCATATGTGCTTGCAGTCTTGTCCCGATGAATGACACGGCCCCCAACAACTTTACCGCCACCAAGAAACGGGCTTGTTTCTTTAAGCGCAAAGTCAACAGGCTGTGATGGAGATCCGGAATACATGCGAACTAATTTTGGAGGCTGCGGTTCATGTATCATCTCATCTGCTATATACTTAGGTACATGATGTGTAACATTAGGAGGAGGTGACTCATGTTCTTGCTGCTGTTCAGTGCGATTTGGGTTAGGGAGATGATGAAAGGTATGTCGGCGACCTCTCTCATGAGTTGTTGTACTTGCGACAGGGTGAACTCTCTGAGAATGCCCATGAGCTAAGCCTGGACCTGCAGTTGGCGAGGATTCATCCACAGTATTTGACGATTTTAGGGACAAGTCATCAGTGATATAAACTTTCAGGCCAAGCTCTCCTCTAACATGAGAGAAAATGCTACGCTTTTCCAGAGGGTAGTGCAGCACAACAGCATCCGAGTAAGGAACAAATGAATTCCCTGTGAGACTAATTTTCCCAAGGAAGGTCCTAGAGTTGGTAGTTCTAACAATATTGTAGACATAGGCATCAAGAGTGAGATAATGGAGGTTTGAAGCGTCAGAGATGTTGAAGTAGAAACTCTCATTCCAAACAGGATTCAGATCCTTTTCTTTGATGGTGGTGCGGAACTTCTGTCCATCAAAGTAGAGCTCCACCAAGGCACTAGACGAGCCCTGCCCATCTTTTGGCAAAAGATTGTGGGCGCCAACTACATCTACACCAAGCTTAAGGTTGGTCACGACCATGGTGATATCAAAGGGGAAGGAGGTGGCCTATTTTAGCAAAAACTTGAAGATCAGAGGTTGGAAGTTAACTACAGATACCTGCAACGAATAATATAATAATCATTACTTCCATGAAAATGCAGCATGGACATGTATCCAAGAAAAATACATTTAGCTAGGTTCACTTTTATTTAAGAAACCAATCGATGGGTGTGAAGAAAAACACGGAATTAAACAAATGTATTCTTAGATTAGTTCAAGGAAACACCAGAAGGGTTCATGCTTTTATGGGCAATCTGATTTCTTTCAATCAGCCCAAAATTAGAACCATTTGTGACATTACTGACCTTTTTTTTTCCTTAAGGAACTCGATCAGCCAAGTTAATAAAAATGTACGAAACAGAAGTCCTTAATCAAACATAGATCACATTTTAAAATACACAACTCTTTTTAAACACCTAATTGAAAGTCCTTAAAGCACCTTTACTGATAACTTTGAAAGGCAGAAAATTGAAGGAAAGCCGAAATCCTAGTAGAATAGACTGAGACAAGAAAACGAGTCAACACCTTATAAACATTGCATGTGCGACAATGTAAGAGTCAATCCTAGAAAGCTGTGAAAACGTTAAAATAAAATTTAAAAAAACCATACACTGTAGACCATATATATAAATTTTAAAAAAAGAAGAAGAAAAGTGGTATACTGTCACACATAGAGATCCTAAAAGCGCGCTCAAGATACATGAGCTTATTATACAGAGGATTCCACGGCCCATACTATTCTATACCCGAAGCCATGTGGATATTTAAGTTGACTCTTTGTACGGTCCTTAAGGTCCAAGCAAAAGTTGCAAAAACAAATCTAAAACATTTCAGAGACTTCAAATTCATGAAAAATCAAAACTCAAGTTTAACGGCAGATTCAAAACTATACTTTCCTCAATTTTCTTCCTCAAAACGTTCAATGCAACACCAGAGATATACTCAGGATTCAGGAAAGGAGCACAAACGATCATAAAGGGCCTCTTTTTACAGAAAAAGAAACCGAAAACGTTAATTACGAAAAGACAAGATTTACAATTTCACCCAGAAACTTACATCCCCGGGGATTAACTAACAATGAGAAACGGATCAAAGAAGAAACGTTAAAGCGAACAAAGAGAATGAAAGTGCTCACCGTTCTTCTTCTTCTTCTTTCCTTCTTTAGCAGAAATCATCACATGGGGACAAACGGACATTTTCAGGATAGCAGGAGCTCCTAGAACCAACAATCTCAGCTTCTTCCTCCCGTTGCATCAAGGGTGCAACATTTACTAACAAATCAGATAGTGAAAGAGAGAGCTATGCGTATGGCAATGAATACAGGACACGGTTGACGAGGAAAAAGAGAGAAAAACACAGTGTTGTCATGTACAGTGGGCTGGAATTTAAAGCCTGCTAGAACTCAGCAAGTGGTGGTTGTTGGCAGTAATGCTTTTGTTGCTTACTACAAATATTGTCCTCTTCAGTAGAGCAAAACTTGGTTCTGTTCTCTAGTTTCGAGGATCGCAAGCAAAGTTGGTGAGGAGTAATACAGAGGGGTCGGTTTCATTGTGCTAACATTGAGCTCTTTGGTTTGATTTATGGGTGAATAGAGGTGTGGTGGTCCTCCAGTCGATTTAACCGCTTCTATCTTTAGATAATAAATGAAATTAAATATAATAAAGGAATGCTCTTAAACGCATACACCAATTCATTTTCGGCTATGTTGTTATAATTTTCGATTGACTTTCTTATTACACATTTAATAAATACAATGTCTACACTAATAACATTAACTATATTTAATTATATTAATCATTAGGTCACAATTATTTTTATGCGGAATTAAATTTAATTTCTTAGACTTAATTTTGAAGATTTGAAAATTAATACATATGCAATATAAAAAAAATTTATAACACTCCCTCCTTAGTCAAATATTTGTTACTGCTAGTAATACAAAACAATAATAAACTGTAAGAGAATAAAATAATGGTAATAGTCAACCTTTTGAAAGTGATTTAGTTCAAAGATAATTAAAATCCATCATTCATTTTCATGAGAATTTTGATACTAGAAGACATTAGAATTATTTGCAATTTGCGATACAAGTCCAATATAATTATACAAATTTAATAATCTTACTAATATAAGTGAGAAAATAAAGTGTGACAAATAACAACATTTAAATAATATAGAATATATCACGTCTTATTTACAAATCTCAATTTCTCTAGACTTTATTCTAAACAGTAACAGAAAAATATGATTTCTCTCATTGTATGCTAAAATGCAATATATAAATTTTTAATGGGATTAAAAAGATGATATCCTTCTATATCTTATATATAAGTATAAATCTTGAGATACTCGAATATGTTAAGAGACAATTAAGGTCAAATTCTAGATATATCAAATGATATGTCATATGCTTAAGATTACGCAAATTTTAATACTTTCACATATATTTTGATAATACAAAATAACATGTATAACTAAAATGTAAAAGATGATGATCACTATATGTAATGTACTCTAATATATGATAATTGTTGATTGCAAAACTAATTCACTAATTTTACGCTTAAAACTACAAGTATACGGGGTGTAACTTGTAGTAAAGAACATATATTAATCCCTCAAAGATTGTGTTTAAATACTACTTAATTCAGGCTGCTTTGTTTAAGAACCAATTTTAATAAATACAAACTGAAAAATTAAACTAAATCAAACAACTAACAATGAACAAGTGATAAAGCAAAAGTGCATAAACTTGGAATTTAAGATTTAACAATTAGAGATCACCTTTTTCCTATCTTATCTCCCTCCTACCTTGTTAATTGAATTATGCCTCATCTAAGATGTTTTAATGTATTAACTACCCTCTCTCAAGGTATAATTAATTGTCCCTAGCCAAATTAAATGGAAATGATTAAGCAATCTCTCTATCTACAGAATCATTCCACCAATTCAACATGTTATGAAGTTATCCTACGAGAAATCAACTAATTAGCCAAGATCTCTCTCTAACTAATCAATTAACTTGATGAATGTAGGCCTATAGAGTGCCAATTCTCATTTTATAGCCCTACATAATTTACCCAACCCAATTTCTCAATATATTGCAAGGTGTAAGATCAACATTCATCAAAAGTATCATTCATTCAAATTAACAAAGTAGGAGTTCAATAAGTAGTTCAAAAGTAATCTCTACAAACAACTCAGTCACTCATATTGTCATTAACATCCCTAACAACCAGAAAATCCATAATAAAGATGCTAGAAGAGAAAAACAAAATAAGAACTACATGAAACAAGCTCCTCCTCTTCTTTGCCCAAATCTGGAAAATTTGGAGTTGGTATGCTATTTGCCCAATTTGGAATGGAAACTTGATTCTCTACCTCTCTCTAGGCTCTAAATATGTTTTTTAGCTCAAGGAGACAAGTTCTCACAACAACCCCTTCGGCCCTAGGGATTTGTGCCCTTATATAGTCACAAGAACCTAAAAATAAGTGAAACCCGCGTGACTCTTCGGATTAAGGATCCCGCGATTGTGGGAATTAGGATGAATCCCACAATCGCGTGTCTTATAACTCTTCCACTTCTCTTCTCCTCTCTTGGTCCCTAGCTCAATCACAAAGGTGGCAACCCTCTATTCCTACATCATAATGATCAATTCTTACCCTAAATCAACATAAAACATAAAAGAACAACCAAGATCAAAATAACCTATTACGCAAGAAACACATGCCACATACTTAGAATTCTAATGCACAACTTTCAACTTCCCTACACTTAAATCTTTGCTTCTTCTCAAGAAAAATCAAACACAAACCAATCAATTCTACCACTTCATTTCCACAAATATCAAAGCATGCAATCCCTCAAAGTTTGGCTAACTCAAATGTCAAGCTACTACACATATCATGACTACTTTTCATTAGTGTACATAAGCAAACTCAACTTATGGCACCATCACTCAAAGATAAGTATAAATGCAAACTAAATCTTCCTCACGATTTTACTCATTTATCTCAAGTGTTTGTTAGTTAGTTTTTCACTCAAGCTTCCTATAAGAAACTACACTACTATATGCTTGCTAATACACCAATTCTCCTCTAGAATGATTACATGCATAAATAGATCAAAAGAACTTGCTTTGGGTTGTAATGTGGTAAGGGTTAAAGTGGGTCAAACGAGGAAAAGGGTTTAACACAAGCATTTATAAATTAATAAGTGAATAAAGGGATAACAAAACATATTTTTGAGATACACAAATGTAAATATACTCCTACTCTGCACTTATTGATGCTACTAAAATGTTCTTCCTTTCTTTTCTTTTTTTTCAACAATTGGAGAAACAATGAACAAAATAGCAACCAAAGGCAATGTGATCTAACAGTAAAAAGAATCACTTAACTCTTCTCCGAAAAAAAAATGTAGCAAAAATCCCAAATTAATCCATCACTTAATACTCTACTAAGCTTGTGAATGGGTAGGCTAATGGGGTTTGAGGTTTTAAAATGGGGTATTTCAAGAAACAAAAGGGTTAAAGGCTCAACGAGGTTAATAAGGGATAATAATAAGGGTAGGTAATTTAACCCAAGGGTTAACACAAAAAGGGCCTTAATCATTTCTGTTTAGCATGCATCTAGTATATTTAAATCGATTCAAAGCAAGTTCTGAAGGTAATTACCTAAGGAAGCATCACACAAACAAATAAATAAAATGAATATAGATGGAGTCATATAGGCTCAATTCTCACATTAGCTCAAATGAAAATTCATTATGCATCTATACACTACCTCATTGTTAAAGTGTCAAATTTTGAGTAAGCTTATGCAACCAAGTACTTTTCATCACTCAACATGGTTCACTCTCTGCTCAAGTAGCCTAATCCAAGTTCAAGCATTCATTCAATCTCATTCCAACTAGCATAATAGAATCTCATGGCAAAACAAATCAAAATGATTCAAGTGTGATTCTATTGCTAACACAAAACAACATAAAACAATAACCTAATATGCCTAAAACATTCATCCTAATTAACAAAATACAAACAGTGACTGAGACAAACTAAAACAATGCAATTGACAAAACAAATGTCACCTCCCCACACTTGGACAACACATTGTCCTTAATATGACAAAGCAACCACAAAAGGAAACCAAAACACAAAACACAACATCAAACAAACAAGCAAGTAAAACAACTAACAAGGTAAATAAAACAACGTAAAAGTAAAAGGTAAGAAAGCTTCTAGGAGATTGTGGTGGCGAAGGCGTAGGGGATGGGACTTCAATGTTCTTCATTCGGTGTTCCGCTGCTCCTTATGCACTTATCTCATCTAGGTGCTGATCTCATTAATTTGCAGTGTCATTTGTTAATAGTTTTCAGCTATTTGGTTGAGGATTTGTTTGAACTTGTAGAAATCTGCTGCTACAATTGGTTCATCTTCAACTGCTTCTTCTCGGGGCTTGGAGGGTGCCTGAGAGGAGGATGGTTAGGAAGTGACTGCATCCTTGCCCTTCTTGCTTTTAACAGTGGTGCACGTCTAAGGATTTCGAAGCTCCATGGAATGGGGCTCCAAAATTTCAGAGTGTCTCAAATAAGGTATATCAAACATATCAAGGCTAGCTATGCATACACCATCCACATCAAGATTGTAGTACAAAGCCAAAGCAGTAACAATGAAAGTCATGCCAAAATATGAGCTTTTCTTAGTAATGGAACTCAAAATAGATCGAAAATTGCGATAAGGATATTCACTTTAAATTTGCGATCCATGCACCAAAGAAAGAAAAGTTCCTTAGTCGAACATTTATTGCTTTTAATTCTGTTAAAAAAAATAGGCACATAAACTTGCGAAGAAGTAAGTTCTACTAATCAAAGTGTTGGGTGCATTCTTAGAGTCAAAAGTGTTTTTATCCGTAAGGATCTTCCAATAATCATCTATATTAAAATCATCATGGTCATCCAAAACTTTGGTGTTAGACAATTCAAAAAGTGCACGAATGACAATATAATCAAGCCTATATGCATGGCCACCTATTCTAAACTAGAATGTGTCCATTTTAGTATTGTAGCGTACAGTGGTGAAAAATTATACAGTCATCATGGGGTATGCCAATACATCACAATGAATTAAACAATCCTAACTATTATTTGTAGCTAATCTTTCAATGTTACGCCTTAGTCCTAGAGTTTCTAACAGGTTAAAATCAAAGTACTTAAAAGGCAATAACTCTTTATCCTTAAAATCCAGGAATCTCATACCTTCTTCTTCCAAAAAAATAGGGAATGGGGTGCAAAAAGTGGCTGCCATATAACGTTTACCATCTCTAGAGACTTGGAGGCGCAGTTGGTCAGTTAGTTATGGATTAAAAGTTTCCTTCGAGCCTTTTAAGGAGAAAAGCCTGCAGAAAGAGTCAAGAGAAAGATTAGCACATTTTTTAGAGAAAAACTTACCAATCCTGGGATTATTGAGTGAGTAATGTAAAATAAGTGTTAAGGGAGTGAATAACGATGGAGAAAGTGGAGAAAATATAAAGATTTGGGGGAAAGATGAAGGATTTTTTAGGTTTGGGTGAGTGGGTGTTGGTTTTAGAGTGAGAGTGTTGGGTCCCATTTCCGGAACCCAACTATCGATCCGAAAACGATTCATCGCCTTAAAGATCCTAGCTAAACGATCACAGAACTAATATCGCTTCATTTTTTTTATTTCTTTTTTTTTTACACATCATTCAAAGTCATTTCAATTTTCCATTTGAAATTCATCAATTCCTCAATCCCTTAAATCCTTCATAATCGATCATATCGCATTCATATTCGGAAACATTTTGTCATTCACTATAATCATATCTCTTTCCATTCATACACATTTCCTTTCATGTCTATATAAAAATCCATACACAATTGATCTTTAATATCCATACACCATTTCA
>JAOSBM010000205.1:26549217-26563849 GCA_027568955.1 Erythroxylum tenue
CTTCGTTTAAGTGATCTTTCCAAATTTGCCCTCCTTTTGTCTTGAAAAACTGACATCTTGACTCCTTATTTTGATCAGGTAAATGAGGCAATTTGACAAAAACTTTCTTATAGAAAAATGTTCCTCTATGTCTTAAGAATCCAACGCTTTAAGAATCAGATCAATCGGAGGTCGGACGAAAGAGTTATGGCCAAAACACTTTCAGACCAACACTAAACCAAGACTGAACACCATTACCAACTTCACTCCTAAAATTGAACACCTTAAGGACTGAATTGAGATCTTACTTCTTCAGAACATTTGTAGATCCATGTCTCTAGTTTAATTAAAAACAAGATTCAACTCAATCGGAGCTCTACATCTCAAGATATCTCCAAATTACTCAAGCATGTTTAGAAAGTATCTAACTCAATACCTTTTAGTCGATCCTCCCACTTTGAGTAGATCGATCTTTCCCAATTTATTCTGAAAACCTATAAACTTTCATGGAGAGGTAGAGGGATGTCTTAGAAATCCAACGCTTCAAAAATCAGATCGATCGGAGGTCAGATGAAAAAGTTATGGCTAAAACAATGGAGAGAGGTCGGTCGGTCAAAAATTGGCCGAGCGGCAGGCGCGGCAGAGGCGCGAGCACGCTGGCGTGCGGGCGCTCGCCCCTGCCGAGCGGCCCTAACCTAACCGACCTTCAAACTTCTAACGCTCATAACTTTTGACTCCAAACTCCAAATTTTACAAACTTGGTGTTGATGGAAAGATAAAAAGAAGCTCTACAACTTCTAAGAAGAACTCAAAACCAAATTAGGTCTCTAAAGGGGTCAAAAAGTCTACACAATGTGACTGATCGATTAGCTCACCTGAACAGCAACAGAACTTCTAAACCTCATAACTTTCTACTCCATTGTCCAAAAAAAGCATACTTTGTATCGATGGAAAGATAAAAACAAGCTCTAAAATTTTCATGAAGAACTTACAAACCAATTCAGCCTCAAAAAGGGTCAAAACTTTATTTCACGTTAGCTGTCCAAATATGTCATCCTGAGCAGTGACACAACTTCCAAAAATCATAACTTCTTATTCCATTGTCCAAAAATTTCATACTTTATATCACTGGAAAGATAAAAACAATATATACAATTGTCATAAAGACCCTAATAACAATCTCTAACTTTAAGAGGGTCAAAAGTTTACTCAAAGTTTCTACCTTGGAAAATCAATCCTAAACAACATCAAGATTCTGATCGATCATAACTTTTAGCCCCGATATCAAAAAATCACATACTCTATGACATTAAAAAGATGGAAACATAAGCTACAACTTTCATGAAGATCCTAAGAACAAATTCTACATCAATGGGGGTCAAAATCTAAATCGAAATTACTGCCCTGAAATTTCCATACTAAACAACATTCAAACTTCAAAATTCACATCTTCCAATCTCAACCTCCAAAAATGGCATGCTATACCTCATTGGAAAGCCATGAAATTCCTCGATAACTTTCAAGAAGGCTACTTGGCCCAAATTAACCAAAATCAGTTCAGAAATTTGCCTCAAACCAGAACACACAAACTAACCTTTAAGAACATTTTCCAAACGATGCAAAGTCATAATTGAAGCAAGCATTGGCAAAACACAAATAGTCCCAAAGGACTTTCATTAATATCAAAACATAAGTTCTTACAAAGCATTAGTGGGCATTTCTAGCCCCAATACATCAAAGTCTCAAAATTTTAAATTTCAAAGAAATCACATGAATAGTAATTGTACTAGCTCACTATCTCAATTATAAAGATGTTACCCACAATACATACATACTTGATCTAGCTACCAAATCTTCTTTTCACATGCATAAATCACCACCAATTCCTCATTTAATAATTCTAACTTCCAAGAAAAGTTCGGGGTCTAACAATTTTTGACCTTACAAAAGATAGAATTTTTTTCGATGACTTCATGAGAGTTGTATCTCTTGAAGTACTCTTTCAAACCATTCAAAGAACACCTTAATCCAATATCTGTAGGAAACGTTATGACAATTTCCCAACCTTGTATCGTCTGATGACATCACTTTGTCTTAAAATGATGTCATATCATCTGTTCCTATTTATGACCCTTCAGATGATAGAATTTGTTTCCAACGGCTTCATAAGAGTTGTCTCTTTTGAAGTCTTCTTTCAAATCATTCAAAGAGCACCTTAATCTGATATCTTTAGGGAAAGTTATGATAATTTTCCCAACCTTGTATCGTCTGATGACATCACTTTGTCTTAAAATGATGCCATATCATCTGTTCCTATTTTTAACCCTTTAGATGATAGAATTTGTTTCCGACGTCTTCATGAAGTTGTAGCTCTTGAAGTTCTCTTTCAAACCATTCAAAGAACACCTTAATCCGATATCTGTAGGGAAAGTTATGACAATTTTCTCAATCTTGTATCATCTAATGACGTCACTTCGTCTTTAAATGACGTCATATCATCTGTTCCTATATTTGACCCTTTAGATGATAGATTTTTTTTGACGTCTTCATGAACGCTCTCTTGAAGTCTTCTTTCAAACCGTTTAAGTAAAATCGTAATCTGATATCTGTAGGGAAAGTTATGACAATTTTCTCAACATTGTATCGTCTGATGATGTCACTTCGTCTTAAAATGATGTCATATAATCTGTTCCTATTTTTACCCTCTAGATGATAGAATTTGTTTTTGACCTCTTCATGAAAGTTGTTGCTCTTGAAGTCCTCTTTCAAACCATTCTAATAACACCTTCATCCGATATCTTTAGGGAAAGTTATGACAATTTTCCCAACCTTGTATTGTCTGATGACGTCACTTCATCTTAAAATGATGTCATATCATCTGTTCCTATTTTTGACCCTTCAGATGATAGAATTTGTTTTTGACGTCTTCAAGAAAGTTGTAGCTCTTGAAATCCTCTTTCAAATCATTCAAAAAAACCATAATCCAATATCTTTAGGAAAAGTTATGGCAATTTTTCCAACCTTGCATCGTCTGATGATGTCACTTCATCTTAAAATGATGTCATATCATCTGTTCCTATTTTTGTCCCTTCAGATGATAGAATTTGTTTTTGATGTCTTCAAGAAAGTTGTAGCTCTTGAAGTCCTCTTTCAAGTCATTCAAAAAGAACCTTAATCCTATATCTTTAGGAAAGTTATGACAATTTTCCCAACCTTGTATCATCTGATGACGTCACTTCGTCTTAAAATAATGTCATATCATCTGTTCCTATTTTTGACTATTCAGATGATAGCATTTGTTTTCTATGTCTTCATGAGAGTTGTAGCTCTTAAAGTCCTCTTTCAAAAAGTTCAAAGAATACCTTAATCCGATATCTGTAGGAAAAGTTATGGTAATTTTTCCAGCCTTGTATCGTCTGATGACGTCACTTCGTCTTAAAATGATGTCATATAATATTTTCCTATTTTTGACCCTTCAGATGATAGAATTTGTTTATGAGATCTTCATGAAAGTTGTAGAGCTTAAAGTCCTCTTTCGAACCATCCAAATAACACCTTAATCAAAAATTTCTAGAGAAAATTATGGCTATTTCCCCAAAACAGGTTCAAAATGATTGAGGATAAAACCAGATTGGATTTTTTGTGCCATAACTTCTTCTATAGACACTCAAATGACTTGATTCTTGAACCATTGAAATGGTAAGACATTGCTCTACATCTCTGCGAAAATCATGGCCCTTTGAATCAAATTTGGAAATATTGAGTGAAAAAGCTGGGACGAGTACAGTGTGCTCTTAAGTATTATGAACTGGTGTTATTATACTGAACATACTTCAATATTTTGATGATTTCTGGATCGATAGTGCTCCAAATGAGATGATTTCTAATTTGTGGTAAACTAGAGACATAGAGCTACAAATGGTATAAATAAATTAGATCTAATTCAGTCTCTAAGATGTTTAAATTTCAGATGGAAGTTGTGCATAGTATACTGTTTTAGACAAGATCAGTCCAAAAAATGTTTGAAGTATATCTTTTGAATCACTGAACCAAATTGAATGATTTTGGTGTCATTAGAAACTTAAGACAACGGAGAACATTTTCTAGAAGAAATGTTATGTCATAATGTTCAAGGGTAATTTTGGCAAGACACTTAAATTTAAAAGAACATAAGCCTATAAGGAAGGGCAAATGGGACTTTTTGGACTCATTAAGGGCATAATTGGAATAAGAAGTGTTGTTTTGCTTATAAATGAAGAAGAAAAACGTGAATGGAAGGATAAGCAGACGAGAATAACAAAAATGAGTAAGAAAGAGATAAGAGAGAGAAACATGAAAAAAAAGAAGAATGAAAGAGAGAAAGAAGAGAAAACAAGCTAGGGTTTCATTTTTCTAAACTTTCTAGAGAAATTTTGAAGTTGTTCAAGAAAGGAAAAAGAAAGAGGAAGGGAAGAGTTTCCCTTTGAGCTAAAGATCCCTTCATTTGGTGAAGAATGAAGGTAAGATCATTTTGAAACTTTTGGATTTTTGAAAGGATTTTAGTTCATGGAGTTAGAAAATGTTTGGGTTCAAGTGTTTTAGAACCAATTTTAGTGATTGTGCTTTGAGGGATTTTCAGTTGAAAACCTATTGAGTGAGATTTTTGTTATTTTATAAAGGGATCAAGAGAGAGACAAGAGGAACAAAAGAAGAAGCATTTTTTAGCAAGTCAAGTCTTTAAGCAAGGAAATCAAGGGGGTACACGTTTATGATAGAATTAATAAGCCACCACTGTTTTCTTTAAATCAAAGAAGTTTTCTGATTTCATTGAATCATAAATGTTGCATTATTGTTCATGAATGATTGTGAAATCTGCTATATGGTTGGTTCATGAATTGCGTGATGATTGGTGAAAAGTCTTTATAAATGATTCTTTGAAAAGATGCATATTTATGAAATCATGTTTTTAAAAATGGTTTCAACATATACGTCAAGTATATGAAAAGCAAGATTTAAAGAAAAGTGCCTTTTTGGGCCACAAGTTGACAAGTTAAGAAATATGTGTTATGTGAGTTTGTGGTGGTCTGTTCTATTAGTCAAGAGTAATTATCTAAAGGCTTCTCCCGTTTGCCCGGTAGTGGCATGGAGCTCCTTCACGGACTCCCATAAGTTCACGGCTACGTGAAACCATTATGTGGGATTGTGATAGTACGTTCTATTCACGGCTGCACAGGACCCTTATGAGAAATGTGTTAGTACGTTATGTTATGGACTATCCAAACTATTTCTTATGTGCCTATGTGCTTATAATATGTTGGATCAAATTTGACGCATTTATGTTTTGTAAGTTGTGAATTTTAACTGCACGACAAGAATTTTGAAAAACAAATATTTTTACGATTTAGTAAGATATTTTCTAAGACAAGTAAAATGTTTCAAGGTTTTTACTTATCTTTTTATTATAAACTGTTACCCACGAGCTTTCAAGTTCACCCCCTTTTATCCCATCATCAGGTGATAGCTGAGAGAACAAGTGATCAAGTGCCTAGGGGAATTGCTTCAAATTTGTTAATTGTATTTTTGTAATAAGCCAATGGTGTGGCTTGTGATATTTAAATAAAGCTTTTCCAAACTCTATTGCTTTAAGAAATAAAATGAGAGATTGAAGTAGTTCAGTTATGTATGTATGTTTACATTATTTCCTTCGTGATGTGGTTAAGTTAAAGTAATAAGTTAGTTTTGATGTTTGATTGTCATAGGCACGCCACCCTAGTGGAGTGATGCCTAATAAGGGTTCATGGAAGGAAACCTATATGATATTACGCTCAGTTTGTAAGTAATGTATTAAATAGTATGATGAAGTAAAGATTTGAGAGTCTTATGAAATTACGCAAGCGTTGGGCTCCCGAATCAAGCGGGACCCAACAAGAAGAGTGAAGTTTATGTTTCCTTTGATGTTTTAAATTTGAAGTGGATATGCAACATGGTGTGCGTTTTCCCTGTAGGCCACTCCTTTTCTTTACTTGGGAGTGCCAATCATATCGGGTAAGCCAAAATTCTCAGATTTCTTGTCATTGCTAGAGAAGTTGAGAGCTAGAGTTTTTTCTTGGTAGAATAGGTTTTATCACTAGCTACTAGAGCCACCCTCATTACGTCTGTTTTGAATAGCATGCATGTCTACTGGGCAGCTCATGTGGTTATTCCTAAAAGAATGATTAAGGAAATGGAAAGGCTGCTAAAATCTTTTCTGTGGAATGGTAATACTGAAAAGTGCAAAGGGGCCAAGGTCAAATGGAATGAAATTATTTTGCCAAAAAACCAAGGGGGATTAAGAGTTTTATCGATTACCTAATTGCAACGGGTTTTGCTAATAAAAATGATTTGGATATTTTTTGTTGATAAGGAAGCGTTGTAGGTTAAATGGGTCCAAACCTACCATCTCTCTGTCCAAAGCTTTTGGAAATTTCAACTTAACAGAGACTATTCTTGGATCTTTAAGAGTTTATTGAATCTTAGGGAGAAGATTTATCCCTATATGAAGTATAGGTTAGGGAATGGCGAAGTTATAAGTTTTTGGTTTGATAACTGGATCGATTTTAGTCCTATATGGTTGCAAAATGAATTACAATTTCTAAGAAGTAGGATTTCTAAGGAGGAAAAAGTTGCAAGGTTCATCCAGGAGAGGGATAGGATGAACAATATCAAGTTTTTTCATTTGCTAAAAAGCTATTTTTCTGACTTGCCTACTGACACTAGAATGGATAAGATGATATAGACCGCTCATGCTAGTGGTGATTTCACTAACAATTTAGCTTATTGTATAAAGATGGCTCCAGTGGTTGCAGTCCCGTGAGAAGATGTAGTTTGGAAGCACGTTATGTGCCCAAAATTCGCAATCGTCTTATAGATAGTGATTAAAAACAGGTTGAGAACAAAAGACCGTTGGTTTGAAAGTTTTGATCCTTTATGGGTTTTATGTAAACTAGCAAATGAGAGTAGAAACCATCTCTTCTTTGAATGTGAGTTCAGTAAATCGGTGTGAAGCAGGATATTGCACATGATTAGAATTTCAAAGTTCTCATTTGAATTAGATGAAACATTGAATGACATCATTAGGTACTCCAATCCTGGCCAACGGGATAGTCTTATTATTAAGACATCCTTTCAAATGGTGGTCTATTATATGGAGGGAGAAGAATAAAAGAATTTACAAGAAAGAGGAGTTTCATAAATATGAACTAGTTGAGAAGATAGTTAATTTGATTAGAGACGTTGATTGCCAATAGGAAGCAAAATTACATCAGCTATGAACTTAGATTGATTTGGTCAATCTGATTTTTGAAGTGTAATTTATGTACATGTTGAGTAATGTAGTTGTTCTCATTTCTTCTTGTAGGATTCTTGTAGGTTCTTTATAAAGTATGGTGTATAAGTTTCAGCTTTCGTAATATAATTCAGTTTTAATTTTCAAAAAAAAAATTCTTTAATGTTTATAATAACGAAATGAAAAAGGACACAAACTGTATTAGTACGAAGAGCATAACAGCTTAATCAGAGATTTCAGATTGAACATTAGAAATTGGCATTATGTGTCATCAGAGAATGTGGCAAGGATCATTTTAAATAAGATTTCTTATCTCCTATACTATTGTTTGCGTATCTCCTGTCCAAAACTTTCAATCCCTCTACAAAAGAAGCAAAATATCTGCAAAAAGACCTGTCCATATAATTTTCTTCTTACTGATATATATATATGTAAAATTATACTCTGATAAAAAGCTAATCAGTTATGGAGAGGGTTGGGTCCCCCTGGAACTGTTCTATGCGAGATTTCATAAACTGGGGGTTTCTTATTTTCTCCGGACGCTTGAGGAGCTTTTGCAGGGAAATGCCATGAAAACTGTGTAAAGTCGGTTTCGACAGGTGGGCTGCTTGATTGATAACGTACACTTCCATGGAGTTGACGACAACTTGAGAGTTGGTTAACAGCAAGTAAGATCACCATGACTAGAAATGGAAGTCTTGGATTTGGAGTCTTCATGGGCTTGATCAACTAGAAGTGAAGGCACAAAAATATACAAGCAGAAACTAGTTGGAGTTGAGATTATGCACTCCAAATACAAACAGGAAAGCAAAGACAAGTTTGAAGCCTAATATTGTGAGATCAAGCGACAAGACCTATGGCGAAGATACAACAAAAACTCGCAATTAGCCTTGATGCGATGGCAGAGGTTCCCTCTACTGTCAGTCGCAACTCTTTAGGGAGAGAAAAGAGCCAAATTTTGGCGGAACTCACTTGTACTGGTTGTCTTTTTTGAACTGCCACAGTTGTAAACGGTATATGATGCTCTCATTTCTTCTGAATATGCTCTTCACTAGCTATAAAGCATGCAATCATGTAGGGGAGATTCCGGTGAATAAATGCAATATATAAAGTAAAAGGCTAGAATGGTACTTTGACACAACCTGATTGAGTCCTAATCGATCTGAGCATAGTTTTGGGGAAAAGCGTTGACTTTTCATACAATTATTGACGAAGGGGACACGTGCAATGACAATTGGTTCACACGTTCTGCGTATTATTTTTAGATGCTTGGCTTCATCACATATCCTTTGCGTCCACGTTATGGATACAAATTGTAATTGGACATTAAAGGTACTTAGGATCGTCCGGCAGGGTTATTAAATGCCAGTGGACTTTATGTTGCTGTATATTGGGAATTAATGTTCTAACAGTCAAGGGATGGAATACGTAAGACACAAAGGTTTTTGGTTCAAATACTGTGGCATGATATGATATGATGGAAGCATGACGTCCATAGAAAGGTATTTGATTCTTGCAAGGTATCATTTTTTGCATTGGGGTTAGAAAATTTTTGTACCATAATGTTTTGAAGTCAATGAAAGGATGTCAGACGATACTGGTAGACTTTAGACTTCAGCCATACAATTCAAGGATGAATCGTAGGAAAAGATAAGGAAAATTGATTGACGTGCCTTGTGATCCCTTCCCAAGTAAAACTACAATTCTATGGGTTAGTTGTACAATAATAATATATTATTGTTATTTAAACTGTATTTGATCTTAATTTACTTGTTATGCAGTTAGTCTTCGATACTTTGAAACAAAAATGCAAGTTGGCTTGGATCCATTATATAGAAAATTGAATTTTATGTAATTTTGAAAGATGAGAAAGATCAAAACCTTTGAATGGTAATGCTAATTTAAGTACAAAAAGGTGTCCAAATTACGCAGGCTTTAGAAGCCACCGGCTAGATGCATTCCGTAGCATGATAATTATTTGCAAAAGAAGTCAAAACCTATATACAAGTTGGACAGCCGGTTTTTAATATGCCGTTTTTGTACTGGGCGGCTTTGATGATGACCGCGACTTGAAGCCAGAAACCTCTGAAGAGAAATATTCTCCATGACTTGCAAGTTACTTAGCTTGTTGCTTTCTTTCAACAAAATAAGTCAAACATTGCGAAATTCCTATAAGAAAAACAATAGGAAAAACAATGACTTTGTTGCTATGCTGCTTCCATCTGACCTACTTATTTCTCTTTTCTGACATCGGTGATGCTATTAAAAAGAATAAGGTTGGCAAGTAGTAAAACAAGGCAGAAAAGCAATAAGGTAAAATTGCCATATATCTATAGTGAGAGTTCAGATTCTCTGTTTAATATTATGGTCTCTTATTGTGTGCAATAAATCTCAGTAATTTATTTATGTGGGTTCCGCATGAGTTTCGCGTAGGTCCGCAAAATAAATGGCCGAGATTTCATGAAACAGAATAAGACAGGGTAATATTGGACAGAGGATCTAGTCTGTAGATGAGAATGAGCATCGACGGGGTCCTTAAATCAACGGAAGATGGGCTACATCCTACCTTATGATATTTATATATTTTCTCACTCAGTGCCTTTATATGTATATTATTGTGAGTTTTTAAGCTAAAAGAAATGCTAATTTATGTTCATATTGTTGCCTCCGTACAAGATATAGCAAGAGACCCAAAGTATTTGAGAGCCACATACCATATAAGATAAAGCAGAAGTAAATGACCTACACAGATTTTAAGATAAAAATTACTTTGATGGCCGCCACTTGCCATGTTGGATAAATTAATTTTAAAATTTTAGTTATTAAATCAGTGATTTTAAAATTAGTTGATGCGCAAAATTATGATTCAAGATAAATATGTTAAAGTCAATCTTTGCAGTGAAAGTTTGGATGTTTCCATCATGAGTTTCCTATTATATTTAGTTAGTTTTTGAGGATATATTTTCATTGTTACTTCCGACAATTGTTTTGCAACACAAATTTGACATTGTCATCTCTTACGTTATCACGCACATAAGTGTCATAGCAACCAACTATTTCCACTTAGCAACAGTGTTTGTGTTTTTTGCTGTAGTTTTGTACTTAGCCTAAGGTGAGTTTTTATATCAACAGTATTTGTGTTTTTTGCTGTAGTTTTGTACTTAGCCTAAGGTGAGTTTTTATATCATGATCAGCTATTATCAATGTTAGCTTAATATATTCACGTGTCTGCATTAGTTGTAAATCATTTTTCTATTTAAAGTTTTGAAAGCTACATATACATCTATAGGAGCCATAAGTAAGAATGCCACTGTGACATATGAGATAATATAGAGTTTTTGGGTTATAAATTATTGGTAATTTGTAATTCAAATTTTGGTGACTAATATGAGTTCCAACATAAGTTTCTATTTGTTTAGAGTGAAAGTATAGTCAAGAGGGAAGAAAAGTTTAAAAAGGACAATAAGGAAGAAGTTCCAATGTGCATGTGGAAGAGCTGATATCTTAATGTGACACCCATCCACTTGGTGTGAAGTTTTTTTTTTGTATATGTTGTAGTTTTTTTTTTGTAATACAGTTTCTTAATAATGTTGTGGTACTTTTGGTATAATATGACGATGTAATAGAGATGAGTAATGAAATAGAGAACGAGAAGAGTACTTTAAATGTGGTGACCTCACTTAAAATGAGATTGAGGATTGAAAATTTTAAAATGATATTAAATTTGTTCCAAAGAGGAGGAAGGAAAGATGAGAGTGGAGAATTTAAGAAGAGAACATTTTCTTATCATCAAGGCTAGTTACATAATCATAAGGGTTAAATGAAATAAAACAAGATCAGGTAGAAGATTTCGGTATAATGCTCGAGTATGTTTTCAATTGGTTGAAGGTGATTAGACTACAATCAAGTTTGAAGATGTGTACAGCTATGATTTGATTTCAAGTATTGAGAGGTTTCTGAGACAAAATCAGGTTGTAGATAGCCAAACAAGACAGATTAGAATTGAATGAAGATTGTAGAATAAAATCTTACATAAATGTACAAATTGTTATTGTAGGCATAGGTGGTATGAAAACATAAAATGTTTACAAAAGAATTATCTTATCATGCAGACATATTGAGATGAGTAAGATTCAAAGAAGGAGACATGTGATTAGTTTACAGAATATTTATTATAATTAAAGAAAAAGATAGAAATTTTTATGGAATTGGCGAAAGAAAAAGATAGAAAATTTCTTTTTTATGGAATTGATTGGGATGAGCAAGGAAATGTGAGGAATATTTTGTAGGCCAATGCAAAGAATTGGATAACTTATATTGAATTTGGTGATGTAGTCATATATTTGATACACTTATCTCATCAACAAATATCAAATATCATTTGCTCTATTTTTTGATGTAAATATTCATGGCCAATCTATATTACTAAGTTTTACACTATTAAGCAATATGATGGCTAATAAACTTTGTTAATTTTTTTTATACACGGTTGAGGTATATGAATGGCTAGTCACCTAACATTGTAATTCCAAAGGCATGCAAGAGTATAGGCAATGCCATTAAACTGGTAATCCTTACCCTAACACATATATTATATGTGTAGCCTATACTTAAGAATATACTTGAGAAATATGGTGCCCATAAGATTTATAAAAAATCTAAAGATATTTTTATGGATATTGTCTATGATGCCACTAATACCAAAAAATTTGTAATAAAATATAAAGAAATGGTTGTTGAGTTTGACTTGAGAAATAATTTATGGCTTGGTCTTTATTTGATGATTGTATAAACTATACTCTAGTAAATGTTAAGGAACTTTTTTACACGAGAATGTCAATGACACAAAGAAGTAAGGGTATGAATACTTACTTTGACAACTATATACATGCTCGTGGCACATTGAGATAATTTGTTGAGCAATATGTAAAAATATTAAGCATAAGATAGAGTTTGATCACTTGAATGCATGGATTATTATATCCTTGGTTATATGATTTAATATTAAGAATAAATTTAGAAGACATACATTAATGGTTTGTCTTATATTGTACAACATGAACTCATAAGTATAATGTATTGTGACGTAAGAAAAACTTGAATGGAAGGAAATAAAAATTTGTACAAGGTAGAGGACACTATAAGAAATCTGCCATTTACTGACGGAAAAAACCGCCGGTAAATGGCAGTATTCCGTCGGTAATAATAATTACCAACGGAATAAAACGACTGACAAAGGTGTCGTTAATACGGCCGTAGGTAAATTTAACGATGAAAATTGTATGTCATTCCGTTAGTAAAATATACCGATGGAATGATGTAACCGTCGGTAAACCATCGTTGAGATAATCGCAAAGGTTTCAATATTACCGACGGAAGAAGAAGAACGTTCGGTAAATACTACAAACAATTCTCGACGGTTTATAGTATCCCGTCGATAATTATATACATTTTTGCGACGGTCTATATTCCGTCGGTAATTGAAAGTAAGTTTTTTTTTTAAAATCCCGACATGAATTTTTATTTGATGATCTTATGAAAAATACATAATTGCAATAGTTATGAGTTATCTGTGCATAATTATTTGTTTATATATTTAATTTGTTTAAATAGAAAGTTAATTGATGATATAAAGTTAAAATTTTCTTAATTGATAATAAAAGCATTACAATGTACATAATAAGTCTTTGTAATTGAAAACAAATGACTACAACATTCCTAATGTGCTGGTGATCGCGGGTGCTCTGAGCTGCTACCCTGCCCCTTCAACTACATCATCTCCTATCTCATCTGAGCCATCTGCTCCATCAATGTCTGCATACATGTTCGAAGCTTAGTGACTTCACTAGTTTGCGCTGGCCTATTAGACGTTGCTGTACTGGACATGGAGAATTGTGAATAACCTGTGTTCGCAAATGAACCTAGCCTGAATATCCGTCCACGACGGTCCCTACCACCTACAACATCAAGATATGTCCGAGTCTCATTAACAGATTGTTCCTCCTGAGACTGTCGTTGAATGGTTTGTTGTATTTGATCCTATTAGGAAGCAATGTTTACATTAGTAAGGGATTATTATTAAGAAATAATAATAATGCATTAATTTCACATACATTAAATTCTCTACATCCGCTTTTGATGAATGTCACTCCGTCATGCTTCTTCGTGTGAGTGTGCAAAAATAGCTGAGTAAGTGTAGGAGTAATGCCCAAAGACTTTTCCTGTATATTTAACTTAAATTATTAGATATGAATTACATTTTATAAAAATTTCGACAGAGTTTTCTCTATTTTATGATATTTTCCCTATTGAACAAATAAAAAAACTCAACACAGCCATATATGGCACCAGACATTTATACCATTACCATTATTTATAATACAACAAAGTAAAACATTTACAAAATAAGTGTGAAGTTTAGATAATTACAAGTCTCTGTGCATGCTCGTGGTGGGTTATTAATCCTTCCGTATGTACGGGAAGACTCTCTTCCCCCGGGCCTCCACGTCTGTTGGTGGAGTTACGCCCTGAGATGGACATTGCCTCAGGGCTTCTCTAATACTCCTGCCAATGACTCCATATTTGCTCCGAAATATAAAGCGGTCGTACACCTGCCTTGTGTATCGCACCAATAAAGTTGCAATAACTTGTAGGAGCTCGCCTCTCCCATAGTCTATATATGATGGGGTCGATACTAGAATCCCATAAAAATTCTTTCTGAAATAAGAAGAAAAAATTTTAAACTACTATAATGTAATACTATTTATTTAATTAGTGTATATAAATCAATATAAAGAGAAAATAAATCTTTACTGTACCTCAAAATCCTGAAAGTAAAATCCCTTTATCGCCTGAGAGATATTCTTCCACACATAACCCTCAGGATCAATCCTTTCTTTAAATTTAGAAGTCATATTTCTGGAACACGGTCCAGACGGAACCAACCTAATATAAGAAGTTATTTTATACAATGAAAAAAGTGATAAACCTATAACTTAATTAAAAACAAATAGTGATTAATGTGATTTCACTTACAAATTGTTGACAATTGTTATGTACTTTCTTCCATCAGGTCCCTCAACTCTAGGCTGGCGGATTCTCCTCCATCCGATAAAGCGGTATTGGATGATAGATGAGTTAGGGATGGCGATAGTGTAGCATGACGAGCAGTAGGCGATGCCTCATCTACAACTGTAGGCCCTGGAGGGAGAGGAGGTGAGTTAGTGCGAGCTGTAGACTGTGACGATCCACCTTCACAGAAGTACCTCCGAACATGTTGGATCCCGCTTCCGGAACCCAACTCTTGAACCCTAAACATGCATAACGATCATCTTGCCTTGTAGGGTTTAT
>JAOSBM010000205.1:26567968-26582435 GCA_027568955.1 Erythroxylum tenue
GACACACACACACACACACACACACACACACACGCACCATTAAAGTTAAACTAGTACGCGCACCAACATTATTATTATCCTAAAAAATAACTGTGTTACCTCATCTTTGATACAACTTTTTCCAGTAGAAATTTAACATATAATTCAAAAGTTAGAAACCTTCTACTAACTCTAAATGTGTAACATCACCAACATTTGCCTCTAAAGGCATCAAAATACCTTCTCTATCTAACGAATGGGTTCTCAATTATATGATAATTTTATGAAAAGTCAACCTTAACTCTTTCTTGATACCTGTATTGTAGCTATAATGTCAAATTTTGTTACAACTATAATCCAAATGCACCAAAGAATTATTTAGGATATGCAATTGTTGTGAACTTCCTCTCTTAGTCTTCACTTTCACTGTCATTTCCTCACATCTCAAGACATCCTTATCTTTAACCATCTCCATCATACCTTCACAACTTAGAACATCTTCTTCTTTTCTTGAGTCCATCATTAGCATCTCCTCAAGATTTGAGATCAATTATTTACTTATATTTTCCATCATCAATACCTCTTGATGCCTCAAGACTTCTTCTCTTTCCCCAACCAAGTTTCTCGCAATCATTAACAACAATTATAGGTATTGATAAATGATTAATGTACTATGCTTTTATGTCCATATTGAGTGTGTTTTGCTTGTTATTTAGAAGTTTTATTCTACTTTTACTACTTATTTTGTTTTAAGTGTATTTTCAGGTCTTAATTGCATTCATGGATCAAAAGGAGGAGAATTAAGGGGAATCATGGCATAAAATAGCAAAATTGGAGCTGTTTTGGAGATACATGCCCATGTAAGTAAGATACATGACCATGTAAAGGAACCATGTAAGGGTCTATAAACATGTAAGGCTTCAAACATGTTGGCTTTACCCATATAGAGATACAAACTTGTGTAAGTAACATACATGATCATGCCTCATACCTGTGTAAACTATTGAGAACATGTAAAGTCATGATGTTTAAGTGTTTTTAAGATACATGGTCACTCACATGAATGTGTGACTGATTTTGTATAATCTAGAGACCTTAATTTCACAATATAAAATGCAATTATGAAGACGAGACGGGAAGGAAGCGACTAGAGTCAGAAGTTACAACTAAAGTTAGAGTAAGAGACATAATTTTGAACATATGATGAGGAAAACACGAAGCTTACTTCAAGAGATCTAAAATAGAGTAGTCGTTCAACAAGGATTCAAGACGATTTCGTTAAAGAAAAGGGGGATATACATACCTATGGATTGTTTTATTTTTCTTATTCTTCTGAACTTTTAATGTTTATTTCATTTTTTTATGTTTAAGAACTGAGTTTTTTTAATGTTTAGGTCGGATGGACCCTAAGTTGGGATGGATGCTATGATTTGATCATTTACTTATTGTAATTGGATTGATTGATTCATTGAGAATCAAATATGCATTTCTATTTTTGAATTAATATGTTTGGGATATTAGTTCAATTTTTTATTACATATGATTGAGATTAAGAAATACTCTTATATGAACAGATTTGCTATAATTGGAAAGAGTTGCATGTAAACATAGGGATAGGTTGACATAAATCCTCTAGATTAGGGTCAAACTAAATAGAGAAATTCACAAATTGAGTAAAGTGATCTTGGAGGTTTTAACTAGAAAGGGGGTTCAGTTAATCAATCTAGGATTAGTTGTTAATAGTCTTAAGAAAGATACTATCATAAGATAGGAATTTTCACTATCCAATGATGAATAATTTAATTACATAATAAATGGTTAATACTTAAGATATCTTAGGGGGATTCGTTACCCAAGTGCTAGCTATTTAATATTGCTTAATAGTTGTGTTTTCTAGTTTCTAGTTCATTATTGTATTGAGTCCTAATCTAGTTTAGTCTTAAATTAAATCGTCATCTTATTCAATTGTTAGATAATAAAAAAGAGACAATTACTAGTGGTTATAGTCTTTTTGGGATTAACCTATACTTGTTAGTGTTAGACACAATTACACAATGCACTTGCGATTTAAAATTATAACAATCAAGTTTTTGGCAATGTTTATGGGGATTAGAATATTACGAAAACCTTGCTTTTATTAATCTAGCCATTATTACTGATTTTTATTGCTTTTTTACTTTTTCATTTGTTTACTTATTTTATTGACTCTTTGGTTTCATTACTTCTACAAGTCTTGAGGTTAGTTTATATCTCGAGGAAATATATTATACCTAGTCGATGAAGATCTAAAGATTTAGAGGAAATCTCGTAGAAATCTTCAAATAACCCTACTTAAAGAGTTCAAGTTAGATCGATAGATAGAGAACTTGGAAGGTCAAGTTAATATTAAAGAATCAGGAACTATGGTAGGTCAACTAAAGACTATTTTTTATTACTAGACCATACTTGACAGGAACAGAGTCCAACATCATAAGACCAACTATCAATGCTAATAATTTTGTTATTAAATCGAGTATTATTCTGATGGTGCAATAGTCTGTCTAGTTTGATGGGCTACTAGATGAGGACCAAAACTCACATATTATAAATTTTTTAGAGATTTGTGATACCTTTTAGGTAAATGGTGTCAATGATGATGCAATTAGATTGAGGTTCTTCTAAAGTACTTCCTGCTAGCTAAAACTGTTAAAATAAAGAATGACATCCCCTCCTGTGCCCAAGCTGAATCAGAGACATTATATGATACATTAGAGTGGTTCAAGGAGATTTTAAGGAAGTTCCCAAATCATGATCTACTATTATGGATGCAAATACAAATCTTCTATAGTAAGCTCAATTAAACGAAGAGGTAGATGATAGATGTCGTAGCTAAGGTTACTTTGAATAATAAAATGTTAGAAGCAGCCTAGGACCTCATTAAAGACATGCGATGAATAATTCTCAATGGTGCTCTTTTTAAGCAAAACTTTTCAAGCTAGTAGGGAGCATATTATATAGATGTAGTTACGAAACTAATGAACTAAGTTAAAGCACTGAGTAAGAAGATAGATACATTAACTATGAACCTTATTATACCAAGTGATGTAGTGTGAGGTGTGTGGTATAGGACATCCAGGTCAAGATTCTCAAACACTATAGCCCAAGCATGTGGATTATATAGGGAAAATGATCCTAAATCTTATAATAATCCATATAGCAATGCATACAATTTAGGATAAAGGATTCACCCAAATTTTCTTGGGGGAATTAAGGTCAGTCAAGGAATAACCCTCCACTAAGATTCGAGCAACAACCACCTCAAGAATGGAGGACGACATGTCAGGAACATCATTAACAACTCAAAATCCATAACCATATAACCCATCTCAATCTTACACATTAAATGAATAAAAAAGTAAATGGGGAGGAAATGAAACTCAGGTAGGATGATTCGGGAAAGCAACAGCATCGAGAGATCACCTATTTTGGGAAGCTTCGGCATTAGAACCCTCCTATTCTTGCTCTTCTTCTTTTCTCTCTCTCCTCTTTCGCTCTCTCTTTTTGGGTTTCCAAATGTAGGTAGAAAGTAGACTCCTTTCTAGGGTTCCATCATTATCCTTTTATAGTCTTTTCCAATTAAGGTAACCCTAGTGTCTTTCTGGGGTTCGAAATGTTTGAAATGTCCATCGAAAACTTGAATCCGAAAGTGACTTCGCGTCTATCTGTGCACAGGTTTAGTGCACGATCGTGGCCGGTGCATCTGCTCTCTTTCATGATTATGGTCTTATGCTTAAGCTTGTGTCACGATCGTGACATATTTGCCATGATCGTGGCCCTATGTTAGTGTTTCTGTCACGATTATAGGACTATGTTTTGGTTCGATTCTCCTCTAAAACTCTTCCAGATGTCCTAAAATACTAACAAACTCATCACAGCATCTCATATATATATATATATAATTGAAGCTTCAAAAACATGTTCTCACCCAAAGAACGCTTAAAACACAAATGTTTATGAACTAACACAATTCTTAACCTAAACACACACTAAACAATCAAATTAACCACTAAACACATATCAAATTACCTATAAAAATACAATGCAATCTACACCTATCAATTATCAATATGATTACTATTGATACTGACTTATGGAAGTTTATTCTAGGATAACTTGAATATAACAACATATTAATTTGATTAATATGATATGATGATTTAGGATGTGGATGTGGACGGACTGGTTGAGGTTAATAAGGGATAGATGTCTTTAATATTGATGATTTTGATTATAATTTTCTTGAAGACAAGCAAAAGATTAAGTATGGGGATGTTTGAAAAACGATTAATGTACTATATTTTTATGCCTAGATTGAGAGTGTTTTGCATGTTATTTGAGAATTTCAAGTTATTTTTGGTACTTATTTTCTTTTAATTATATTTTTAGGTCTTAGTTGCCATTATTGATCAAAAGGAGGAGAATTCGGGGGAAATTGTGGCATAAAACAAAAGAATTAGAGCTATTTTAGAGATATATGCCCTTGTGAGTAATATACAACGTCGTGTAAAGGACCCATGTAAGGGATTGTAAACGTGTGAAGCCTCAAAGACGTTGTTTTTACCTATGTGGAGATACACACCCATGTAAGTAACATGCACGAATGTGTCTGATGCCTATGTAAGCTACTAAAAACTTGTAAAGTCGCAATATTAGTGTTTTTAGGATACACAGTCACTCACACGATTGTGTGACTAACCATGTATAATCCAAAAATCCTAGTTTCACAATATATAAGGTAATTATAAAGAGGAGGTGGGAAGGAAGTGACTAGAGTTGGAAGTAACAACCAAAGTTAGAGTTGCGGACATAATCCTAAACCTAGGACAAGGAAAACACGAATATTAGTTTAAGAGATCCAAAAGAGCAGCCTTTAATCAAGGATTCAAGGAGATTTCATTAGAGAAAAGGGGATATACATCTCTATAGATTCTTTTATTTATGATTATTCTTCTAGACGTTTGATGTTTATTTCATTTTCTATGTTTAGGAACCAAGTTAAGTTGGGATGGATGCTTTAATTTGACCCTTTACTTAATGCAATTTGATTGATTGATTCATAGAGGTTCAATTATGTGTTTCTATTATTGAACTAATATATGTAGGATATTAGTTCAATGTTTGATTTCGTAAGATTGAGATTAAGAAATCCTCTTGTATGAATAGATCTACCATAATTAGGAGGAGTTTATAGATACGTAAACATATATCTTCTTTATTAGGGTCAAGCCTAATAGAGAAATTCTTAAGTTGAGTAATGTGATCTTAGGGGTTTTAACTAGAAAGAGGTTTCAGTTAATGAATTAAGAATTAATTATTAATATTATTGAGAAAGATATTAACATAATATAGGATATTCTAGGGTCCAATGATTAATAATTGAATTATATGATAAAAGGTTAATATTTAAGATATCTTAGGCGGATTCCCTACCTAGGTGCTAGCTATTTAATATTGTTTAATCATTGTGTTTTCTACTTTCTAGTTCATTATTGTGTTGAGTTCTAGTTTAGTTTTAAATTAAATCATCATCTTATTCGATGATTAGATAATAGAAAAGAGGTCATTACTAGTACTTATAGAATCGACCCATATTTGTCGATGCTAGCTATAACTACATCATACACTTGTGATTTGCAATTATATCAACAAGGTTTTTAGCACCTACTTGCTAATATTGTAGTTGGCATTTAAGCAGAAAAATATACCTAATATATAAGAAGAAAGTTCTGCTGGAAACTTTTCTCCTTCCGTGCACTCCTAACTTTCTTAAGTTTGTTTTTAATTACTATTTGGTGATCATTGATTTCATGTTCCAACTAAACTTTCAATATTGTGGTCTTAAATTTTTGTTCTTACTCATTTCATTATATTCAAAGCTCCCACGATCTATGCCATTATCCCCATAAATCTCCTTAACTTGATCCTCCCTAATATTCAACGAAATCTCATCCAAATCAAAGCGAATGCATAGCTAATAGTAGAGATCCCTCCTCAACATAAACCTCTCCATCTCTGATAACTTAATTCCATATAATGACCCACTTCAAACTACTCAGGAATTAGGCTCTACATCAATTCATACACCGTCGTCACATAACTTTGCAAATACTAATACGTTATAGTCAACATCAAAATGTATTCATACTTTATAAATAAACTTCAGTAGTTTAAAATAGGTCCAAATTCTATATCTTGTTCTCTGTGTCAAAAGTTTGCTAACTTATATCGTGAACAACACCATTCTTGATATATAAATTCAAGCTTCAAAATCGTCCTCTTATTTATTCCAATTTGCTTGTTAATTACTTTCTATTTTACCTTTTTGACCTTCTTCTCTTTTTGTTGTGGAGGAGACGGTGATCTAATAATATTTTTACCTTCTTTTGCAAACTCTGAGAACAAAAGCATAAGTATTATTCACAGCAACTTATAATATGTCCTACTCTACATAACAAATCCAAATCGCTTATGCAAATGATACCTCAATATACCCAACAAAAGGTGCAAATACCTATTCTAGCCCTTGACCATTAAATCAATTTCAACAAAGATAAAATATAAACATAAAAACTCCCCCGAGGAATACATTATTTGCATACTATATTTATGGATGAGCTGTTAGGTCGGTGAGTCAACAAAATTAGGACTTCTTCACTTTCACTTCCTAACTAATCGAACTATTCTTGTTTAGACATTTAAAAAGTAATATTTTAAAAGCGATAACAAAACTATATTTCTTTACTTTTGAGTTATCTTCAATAATTGGTAATGAAAAAAGAAGATAAAAAGAAATTGAAATAAGTGGAATAAATTCGAATTCTGGTATAGGAGAGTTACTTTCAAACTTCTAAAAGTAAGGTTAGCATCAAATAAATTACTCATTTACCTAATACAATATTTATAATAGAAACATGTCCTTCAGACATCTCCTTCAATTAAAAAAAAACTTGCATGATAAATAATGGCCAATGATAATCACCACTTATTAACTACTTAGTCGGATCCTTTTAAGAATTGCTTTAAGTTAGGCTTAAATAAATATGATAATCTAAGTTCAACCTAAAGTTAAGATCAAATTTAAATTAACTGAATTTCAAGCTGGACATCATGAAGGGAAGAGTAGGAAAACAACCCAACCCAGCCCATATGTCTCAAACAACTCAGCCACAAAATGACATTGCATGGAATAGGAAAGCAACCCAACCCAGCCCATATGTCCCGAACAACTCAGCCCCCAAAATGACATCGTATTAGACAGTTCATCCGAGCTCTGATTGTGCCGGGCTTCAAATCAAGCTAAAAAGCAATGTATGTTATATGGCTTCCTACAAACTTTAGTGCATCAGTTGTCTTCAAATTGAGGATGAATGCAAAAGTAACAACGGGAAGCTATGTTTCATTTTAGCGACTATCTTGTCCAAACAGGTTCTACAAAAGATGTCAATAGTCAATATTGCCCAAGATTAGTTCAAAACACTTGCAATTTTAAAGTCCATACAAACATATGAAACTCGTAAACATGATCTACAATTTCACATCATGATGGATAGAAACGATTGGAAGGAAGTCCTCCACCCTTAGATCTTAGGCAAGCATACAACAGTTGAAGGTTGACCAAAATTACTTAGCAAAAGGTGACACCCGTTTCAACATTTTCTGGGAGCTGTTGATTCAGCAGCAAACATAAACATCAATCTGAAATCTCCGTCACATCCTATTAAGATAACTTGTGATCTCAAATGACAACTTCATAAACTTCAGCATATCTCCAATGGCAAATGATCATCAGCACAATCAACACAACAGCTAAATCTAACCATTAAGTTCAAGAACCGAGGTTCTGAAAAAGCTCTGGAAGGTGAGCATTGGTCAGCTTAGTCCTCTTGCTGATTTCATGCTTCTTCTTTTTCTTCATCTTTTGCTTGGTGGAAATTCCATGAACCTGGGCTGCAGCCCTCCTCTTTGCAGTGTTGGTGGCAGGCTTCATCCCATTCTTCTGTATATCCTTCTCAATATCAAGCATATCCCGTGGCAATTCAATACCCCTAAAAAGCTGTTTAAGGTCATCATCCACCTTAATAACTGCTCTAGGATCATTTGGATATGCAATATCCTCCTGCGAGTCGAAGTTTGACAGTAGCCATATCTGGCCTGCAGCTTTCAGAGCCTGGAAAATAATGATTTTTCAAGTCACTGTGGATAGTACAGAACATTTATATGCAAAATTATAATTATTAGCATGGCTTCAATTTCAGGCTTCTGTTTCATGAGTAACAAATTAGCTGGACTGAACCACTTTTTGGCATGTTTAAAATGATCTGATCTTAATGAGCTTACTATATATTACTCAAGCTCCATCGCTATAGCTGAGGGCTCATTCAACAAAGAAGCCCATCCAGCCTAGACCTAAACTTTGGACATCATTCTTTTAAACTTGATTATCAGACAAGGAAAAAGCAAACACCAACTTTCGATCTCATCCTCAGTACCAGCTTTCATCCAACTCTTAAACTATTATATCATCCAAAAATAACCACCTTTAAAATTTTATGATTTTGCTTTTCAATTATTACACCGGTACCTGCTTCTGCCCTTCCTGCCTTTGTATGCCAAAGATAATGAAAAACAAGAGAAGAACTGACTTTCCAACTAAAAAACACCCAATAGCGGCCCCACAAATTCAGAAGACATGCATGTACTTACCACTCCTCCAGAAGTGAAACAGACAACAAACGCAAAGATTGAATATGACATAAAATTCAACTTGATAAAAGCAATGAGAAAACAATCGAAAGAAAATACAGAGGTTAGAAATAGCTATCCTCCCCCCACATGTTAGATATACCTGTAAGTCTTCCATTACAGTTGGGTATGCATCCTTGAGATCAATGACAGGTATACCTTCTGGATATTTTCGTACCAAGTAAAGAAGCTCATTTTTGTCCTTCAAGTCGTGCTTGGACTATAACAATTTAAAACCAAGATTGTCATCCTCCGTTAAAAAGAGTAAAAATTAAGGTAGTAACTAAATCAGTAGATATGATTCAGTTCCTGATTCGAAAATTTGACAATCTTTTCAGGTTAGCGGATGAATAGCATGAAGTCACCTTGTACGAGAAGCGTCTGCCATCATAGCTCACTTTAAGATTGTTCCTCAAACTGTCAAAGACAGCTTTGTTGGAGTTCACATCAACATAGCATGCTTCATTTATTTGTTCTGGTGTTAGATGTTGCCTTGTCTGTAAACGAAAATCAATGAATTAAGGAACAGTTAATGCTTCTCAAAATGCAATATTTTTAGCAGGTAGAACTTATCCTAGAGAAACCAAGTGTTATGGAAAAACAAGATATAAAACTGAAACAACATAGGTTGGGGATTGTATCTAAGCCATCATAACTACTACATACAGAAACTGGTTTTCCTTTTAGACAGACAATGTCAGACAACAAAGTGCTCAATAAGGTGGTTGACAATCTACCAAATTCACAGGATTGGCCTCAATCAAAAGCAAAGGCAAACCATCAAGACATGCTAGAAAGACAAAGCAAGTCAACTACTGTGCAATCACGAAACACAACACAAAAAAGTTAGGATCAAATCCAACTAATTCCTCAACAAGGGTACATACAATTCTAGAATTTGATGCGTCGAAACTTCTTCACTTTCAAACACTTCCAGTAACAAGAATACAACAACTATGGACAACCATAATGAAGATTGTTCTAAAGATCCCGCAGACCAATGAAAATAGCCAAATTACAGAGACCAACTTTCAGTAATCTAACTTTTTGTTTCATCATCAATTGAAAATAGAATTGTAACCTCTAGGAGAAGATCAATGACGCGTTTGATTTGGGCACCAACGGGGGCTTTCCGGATACTGTTAATATGCTGAAGTCTCTCGGTGTCATTGGAAAACTTGACGGCCGGAGCTGGACTCCGAGACCTTGGAACCACCGTAGGCCTCGTCGGAGCAGAGGGGATCGGCTTGGAAGGCCCCGCCCTGGGAACGCTGGAGAGAATCGACTGACACCTCTCTTGCTGCTTATTGAATTTGTTTAATTGCTCGTTTAGCGCCATCTAAACGATACTCTCAAATCCCAAAACGAGAAAACCCCAAGCTTCCAAGAACAGAGAAGAAAGCCTAAATTTGCTAAAATAGAATCCCAACAACACACAGAAAAACTTCAATCGCCGGAGATAGGCTTATAAACGCAATATACCCATATATACAAACGTAGACGAGTACCTAGCCTTGCGACGGGTTCGCTCCTATCTCTCCCTCCCGTCTCTCTGTCTCTCCCTCAAGCCAAAAGAACTCCATCGGCACAATCAGAATTCCAATAATATTATTATAGAGCAAAGTTGTTTAATATTCTCTTTTTTAAGTGCCTTAATATAAAGCTAATAGGATACGTAATATTCTTGTATTAAAGCTAAGTAAATAGATCACTTTGTTAACCATAATAGTTATATTCCTTATTATGGTTGGATATACCTTTTTCTTGTTTTTTTTTTTCTAATACTACATGGTTTATGAAATAATTTCCTTAAACATGTTAAAAAAAGTTTTGAAACGTTTGCATAATCGAAATGAACCAATTAATCTAATTTTATTGGCTTAAAAATTCATTTATGATAATAAGTTATTAAGATAGAGACTAAAAGGAATATCTAAAGTTGGTTAATACTAATGGGTCTATCTGATATTTTTCTTTCCGAGAAAAGGGTCTATCTGATTTTGTTACTAAATAAAGTGATTTTGATGGTAGGATAACTCTTGGAGCAATCGGTTAAGTTGCTCGTTTGTGATCATAAGGTTGTAAGTTTAAATCATGGAAATAGATGGAAACCCCCTCTCTGTAAAAATATAAAGGAAATGTTGCATATATTATGACACACTCTAGACTCTTGTAAATCAGGAAGCTTTGTGTATATGATACATTGACTTTTTGACTTTTTTTAATGATTAGTAAAGATGATGTAAGGTTGAGATTGGTGTCTTACCTGTTACTGGACTTGTTTAAATATAACTTTTTTTAAAAGTTGAATAATAATTAAAGACCTATAGTAAAGTTATCCCAATATTACAATGAGTTCAATAAGAATAAATTACAAAACTAAAGACAAAACAAAACAAATTATAGCGAGTGAAATTAGAAAATATTACAAGTTTCATCTGATCTTCATTTATATAGATAGAGCACAGTGATTAGATTTAGCAATCATAACACCTCGGATCCAATTGAAGGTATCCTCAGCTATGATGTATTTGTTAATTTTCTCATTTTTGTATATCCTCTTATTCCTTTCCTTCTGTATTGAATAAATAGCAATAGTGAAGGCAGTCTTGTAGATTGGGGCATCGTGCTTACTATGATTAACGGTGCTAATGATTCGGTTAAGAGTGGAAGGCCAATCATAAAAAGGGGAGACATTCGATAGCAAATGTAAAATTTTGCTCTATATCACTTTAGAATAGCTGCATTGGAAGAAAAGATATTCTCGATCCTCTGCCATCTCTTTACAAAGCACATAAATAGGGTCATAGGTTCCAAACCATCTATTTTTTTGTATGGATACTATTCTTTATTACTAACCAAGTGAAAATAGAGACTTTATGAATAAGAGACTGTTTCCAGAGGAGATTGTACCAATGGATATTCACGCCTTCTCCCCGCATAGCCTTATAGCAAGATTTATTAATGAAAGTACCTGAGTTATTTGGGACCCAGGTTACCGTATCCTACCTCTGGTTGTTAGTGATTTGGGGTAAATAACCCATTATCAAATTAAAACCTCTGAAATTGCCAACCTAGTGAGCTTAGTTCTTCAAAGAACATGCTTTAGAGGAAAATGCAAGTCTTTTCATAAGATTGGATAGCTCAGACCTTGTAGAAGAGGGCTATGATCAGTCCAGTTATCAAACCACACCTGTATATTCTCACCATTGCCTAACACATGTTTAATCAAAGCAAAGACCTCATATCTCAGCTTTAACATATGCAAAAAGAATCAAGAGTACTCCCTGGAAATAGACAGTTGCCAAAAGCTTTCAATTCAGAGATATGTTTCATGGATCCATTTAACCTAAATAGCCTGTTTATCTGCAAATAGCTGCCAAATCCTTTTACATAGAATCAGTTTTTGCATAAGAACTATAGGGATGATCCCTAATCCCCCTTGCTTTTTAGGAATAGTCGCTTTAGACCATTTGACTTTAGCTTTCTTGGAGTTTTCAAAGTTCCCATTCCATAAGAAAGCTTTCAAAATGCTATTAGTCTCCTTGCTAACTTTTTTGGGTAGAATTATATTCAATATCCAGTAGACATATAGATTACCTGGAGTAGAAACAATAAGAGTGACCCTAGCAGCAAGAGAAAGGAATCGATTCTGCCAAGCATTGATTCTAGCTTTGATCTTTTCTATGAGTGGTATGCAATTAGAATACTTTGGCTTTAAATAAGAAATAGGAACTCCTAAGTATCTGAGAGGAAGAGTATGCAGTTGAGTTCAGTAATCCTGGACAGTTCCTCAGAATTCCTTATATCTTTAGAATGGAGGCTTTTATTTGTATTCACTTCAAAACCTGACCATTTAGAAAACTGCAAAAGGAGATCCTTTAGCATCTTCACTGATTGTGTATCTACTCTCGAAAGAAGAATCAAATCATCAGCGAACATTAAATGAGTGAGCTTGAAAGCACTGCATTTGTGATGATAGAGAAACCTGTCATTACAACCAATAATCTTCTTGATAAGTCGTGAGAGACCTTATATAACTAGGGTAAAAAGATAAGGAAAAAACGGGCCCCCTTATCTAATACCTCTAGCATAAGATAAAGGCTTGGTGGGATCTCATTCACAAGTATACTAATTAAAGCTGATTTTAAACACATCATAATCTAGTCAATGAAATTAGTGGGGAATTCCAGAGCTTCTAAGTAATAGTAAATGAATTCCCAAATGATTGTTTCAAGAGCCTTGAAGAAATCTATCTTCCAACATCAACTATTAATATCTCTTCTAGAGTTATAATCTTACAAAAACTTTTGCATAAGCAGTATGTTATCTCCTATTAATCTACCTTGGATAAATGCACTTTGAGTTGGATTAATGATTGTTGATAAAGCTGACCTCAATCTCAAGGGGTTTTGCGATTACATTGTAGATTGTGTTACAACAGGAAATAGGTCTGAGGTCAGACAATGTATTCAAATTTAGCTTTTTGGGAACCAAACAAATGAATATGTGATTCATCTCCTTCAACATTGTACAAGAGGATAATCACTCTAATATTGCTTTGCTTCAGTAAACAAATTGCTTGTAATCTCCCGAAGTATGTTGAAAAAATACTGTAGTGAAGCCATCAGGACCTGGAGATTTGTAGGGACGTAGTTTAAAATTGATCTGCTTAACTTCCAAGCTAGTAAAAGGAGCCGAGAGAGAGTCCTTAATATCCTACAAAAGGGGACTCTCAAAATAATCACGAATGGAATGACTATCATATGAACTAGCTTCAGTGCCTATAAGTTAAAGGAAAAAGTCTCTTGTAAGTCTAGATAAAGAATCCGGATTAGAGACTAAAGCACCCGAATCGTATTTAAGTTCCGCAATTAGATTTCTATTCTTCCTTGCTAGAAGAGAAGCATGAAAGAATTTACTATTATAGTCACAATCTCTAAGCCAATTTATCCGAGCTTTCTGCTTTAGTATGGAATTGTGCAAAGTTAAAGCGTCCTGATGGTCCTTTAACCTAGCACTTTTAGTCTGCTTCAAAAGGTTATTATGAGGAGATAGGCAGCAAGCCTTTTGCGCATCATAGAGCAACTGTTGAGTGACCTTAGTTGACCTCTAGTTAGCTTTCAATAAAACTTTCAAAGTATGTTTAACTCTTTTCAGCTTTTGCATAAGTTGGAAGGATTTAAAACCTTCAATGTTGTAAGCCCAACTAGGTGCAACAAATTCCATAAACCCATCCTGGTGTGCAAGGCCATTGAAGAATCTAAACGAAGCTCCGGGTTTGTTAACAGTTTGGACGTTGTGAATGCTAATGGAGGAATGGTATGAGAATGAGTTTTCTCTAAGTTCACTAGTTCAGCATTAAAAAAAGGTATTGCACCAACCAACTATGATTTACAACTGCTTTGTCTAGCTTTTTTTGGATTATTATTTGAGCTTGCTATTTATTAGACCAAGTAAATGTTGTGAAAATTGACCGGATTAGAGCAGGTTCGCAGCTAAATAGGACTGGAGGAATAGTAATGAACACACAGGTTTTACGTGAAAAACCCCCCAAATTAGGGTAAAAACTACGGGCAAGGATAGAAGACTTTTACTATTAGGAAAACTGGAGAATTACAAGGAAAAACTAGACCCACAAAAATATACAAAATATTTTTGCCTCTCTCTTTTCTCTCTCACCTCACTTCTCTCTATTTTTCTCTTC
>JAOSBM010000205.1:26621259-26636261 GCA_027568955.1 Erythroxylum tenue
AATATTGTGTCCTTTTTCTATCTAAACTTTTCTTTTAAACAGGCCTCACAAACCTGATTGCTTTCAAACTTCAAGGTCGGTAGTCCTCTTACTAACTCGTTCTTGGACAATTTTTATAGAATGATCATGCTAGCATGTCCAAATCTTCTGTGCCAGATAATCGAATCTTTTCTAGAGAAACAAAACACTTAATACTTTGTGAAGACATGTCTTCCAGTTGAGCACAATATATATTCTAATTTCTAGGCCAATAAGTACAATATTATCATTATAATTATCGACTATTTCACAATGAGATGGATAAAAATGACTTTATAACCCTTGTCACATAACTGACTTACACTCTACAGGTTATGTATCAAACCATCAACAAAAAGGACATTATCAATAGAGGTAGAATCAGAATCACCAATTTTACCAATTTCGGTAACCTTTGCTTTATTTTTGTCAACAAAGACAAAATTACCTCCGTCTTTTCTTTCAATGTAGTTTAAATGTGATATTTCACCTATCATATGTCTCAAACAACGACTATCAACTATCCATTGATTTTCTCTTGTCTCTGTCTGCAAAATGTACTATCTCATTTTTTATACCCAAATTTTTTTGGGTCCTTTTAGGTTAGTAGTTTGACCTTTTGGTCTCCAAACATGAATTTGAGATAATTTCTCCATTCTACGAAAATTACAAGAATGACTAATATGACCATGTCTACCCAGTAGAAGCATAAAATAGATGAATGAGGTTTATTAAAATTTCTACTGTGTATTAGGTTGTTGCTGTTTTAACTATAGCTACTACTGGATTTGGCAAAGAAATTGTTAAATGGCCTGATATTATTGTTTTCATTGTATCATATTCCGGCCTTATTAAAAATGCATTTACCACTACCAAGCAATGCATCAAAGCTATTCCTTTCATGAAGGAAATTTGCCGGATCTTTTTCTGGAGATAAGATTTTTCCAGCACTTTTCTCCTTCTCAAGTTCTAAGGTGACGACTTTTTCTTCTCACTATCTCTTTTCAGAATCATTTTTTAGCAGCGCATTTTCTAACTTAGTCACTCTTTCTTCCATAACTTCCTTTTAGAGACCTTTTACCTATAATCAACCTCAAGAGACATATTCTTGGTCGCCAAATTCTCTTTCACAAATTCCAATGATTTAATCTTACTCTTCAGAGATGCATCATTGCTCTTGGACTTCTCAACTTTTTTGAAATACTTCGCTGTCAACTTTTTGTACTGATCATATAATTCATGATATGCATTTTTCAATTCATCAACTTCAATATTAGAGTTTGAATAATATACCCCATCGTCTTCTGATTCAGCCATGAAGCAAACGTTGTTGACTTCTTCTGGCTCTTCTTCTTCAAAGTTTTCAGAATCCTCATTTGATCAGGCTGCAGTCATCGCTTGCTTTCTGGGTTTTCTTTTTTCTGACTTGTCCTTTTGAAGAAGAGGACATTCAGGTCTTGTGTGTCAAGGCTTCTTGTAGTGATAACATATGATTTGATTGTTTTGTGTACTGCTATTGATGCTGCTGCCTTTTGATAGGAACCTATTGTTCCTAGCTTTCTTGTTTCCTTCTCTTTTCTTCATCATGTTCTTTTTTATAGAAGCGGGAGTATTTTCTGACCATGAAGTTGAACTCATCATCTCCATCTATTTGCAACTCAGTGTCACTTGCATCACCGTTTGATTCATCAATTGCTTTTAGTACCATTCCTTTCTGTAGGAAGATCCTTTATCTCACCTAAGCTTAGTTTCATGGATCATCAGATTTTCTCGTAGCCAGTCGAGTGAAACAGTGTCTAGATCCTTTGCAGTTTTTAGAGTTGTCACCTTAGGTCTCCATTCCTTTGGTAGTAATCAGAGAATCTTCGTTACGAGCTTATCATTGGGATATATCTTTCCCCAAGTTCTTTAAGGTCGTGATGATGTTGTTGAATCGTCCGAAGAATTCATCTATAGTTTCTCCCTATTTCATGCCAATAGTTTTTTATTAATACACTAAAGGACTTATTCTATGTTTCTTTACCTCATTCGTTTCTTCAAAGGTCACTTGTAGTTTTGTCCTACATTTCCTTTGCTGTAGAGCTGTAGGATATCTTCTCATATTCTTTTGGAGATAGTGCATATATCAGATGATGTTTTGCTTTAGCATTTAGCTGTGCATTTCTTCTATCAGCATCAGACCATACTTCTACGTTTTCTGTAGTAGGAATTTTAGCTCCAATCTAATGGCTTACAAAACTTCAATATCGACATATTAGAGATAGATTGTCATTCTCTCTTTCCAGTATGAGTAGTTGTTTCCATTGAAGTAAGGAGGCTTTGAAATAGATTGTCCTTCAAGGTTTCTCAAATTGTTTGTCATGATTTATCACACGTTGTAAAATACAATAAATGTTAAACTTCACTCTGATACCAAATGATAAAGTAAACAAACACAACAGGGACCTGTTATTCTTTTAAAAATTAGGATCTTGTCAGACGGTAGAAGTCTGTTAAACGATAGGAGCCTGTTAGACAATCGAAGCCTGCTAAACGATAGGAGCCTGCTAAACGATAAATTTTGTTAAAAAAATTTAAAACAGAAGACGCCTGTTAAAACTGAAAGAAACCTCTTGCAAGTTGAAAACAGAAGGAGCCTATCATAAAAGTGAAGGTGTCTCTTTCTAAAATGAAGGCACACATAATATAATGCAGAAATTTAGAAGTTAAAGAGAAAGATGAATGACAGAATCGATTTATACTGGTTCAGCTTATAACCCAAGTCTACATCTAGTCCCTAAGTATCCAACTTGAGTGTTTCACTAAAATCCCAAGTAGTAATTTGACAAGCCTCTTCAACCTAATGAGTACATATTTTTCAAGATTCTTCTACCTTCCAAATTAGTAATATTTATCTAGCATCTACAAGCTCTCAAAAAATGAAGAAGTAATTTGCTTCATATAAGCTTCAATGATGTCTCACAAAAAAAATTTTGCCACTGTCTAAGGCATAAGAGATTTTGATCAAGATATGACTTGTAGGAATATTGATGCTTCTGAAGTATTTCAAATATTCTAGCTTATGTTCCCCCCGTTTGCAAAATGTAGAGACTCTTCTTTAAATAGACATCTACTTCAAACTAGTCTTTGCTTTTCTTATATCTTGAATTGACTTTGAATCTTCAATACAATATTTGATAAATCTTCCAGTATCCAGATGTTAAGACAAATGAGCTTATTGTGATTTGTAAGATTCTTTCAGATATTGTGAAATCATTTCTAACAAACAGGTAAGTTCATAAGGAAAGTTTCTACAAGAAAAGAAGTATTTATCATATGATTTTATTTCCTTTGAAGAATTAACCCGTTTCTTCTGTGATTAAGACTAGTATTTTATTATTTTTGGTCTAATAGGAAGGTTTCTTCTGTGATTAAGACTAGTATTTTATTATTTTTGTTTCCTATAAAAGGAATGTAACGAGCCTTTGTTGTATTGAATTTGGGAAATTACTAATTCTTCTCCTCTTCACTTTTTCTCTCTCAGTGTGTATGTGTGTGTTATGCCATTTGATAGCAGAATGTGTATGTAATATGATGGTTTGATTTAATCTGTTGATGCAGCCGCAACTCCAGATCAAATTAGGAGCTAATGAAGGTGGATGGGCGCAGTAATGATGAAGTCGAGCCATTTACAGGTTGATTCCTCTGATGATAAGCTCTGTAGTATAGATGTAATTTAGGCAAATTCTTGATATTTTATTTTAATTGGCGATTGTTGATTTCGCTGCACATTCCAAAAGCAAAGTGCTTGTTGGCTGGCTTATCTGCTATTCAACGTTTGAAACGCTGTTGGGGAGTTGGCATTGAACTAAATCAAATATAACCTTATTCAAATTTCAGTCTTGGACTATATGTTATGACTATCTTGATACGAATTAATTACTTGTAGGTGAGCTCCACTTTTTTATCAAAACATGGGAGCAATCTTCATTTCCTTTGATCTACTGCAGAAGTACGGGTTGCTTAGAAGAAGACCAAGTCCCTCAATTCATAACAATGGTAATCCTTAAAACACTTCAATTTGTGGTAGTTGGCTGGATATGGATGTCACCACTTGAATACGCAGCAATAGCTGCAACAACTACGGCAGGAGAAACGGCCACCATGGCTGCAACGACCGGAATTTATGCACCAGTAATTGCACCACCACCTAAAGTTACACACGGGTTAAAATCTTTGATACAGAAATTGCAACCTGCAGAATCAGAAGGAAGACGTAATCATAGTAAAAGGGGTGGTGGTCATTCCAGTTGCCCTGCTACATCTACCTCCACTCACACAAGCCACCGATTCGCCAACCTTGTGTGTGTGATCTACTTGAGAAATGATGTACAAGTTTGTAAACGAAAGAACAAATAGAGAAATTTCAGACCTATAATATGTAGATAGACATCATTTTGGATCAAAACTCAATTTTGTGAATTGTGAACCTGGATACTGACAAGCCAAATCTTGAATAATAGTATCTTTTTCAGCCCGCCAACTGCACCTGTAAATAATATGAACATCAGAAACAGATCAACACTTGACTGCTGTTGACAGAAGTTCCTTGAACAGATCATGCTTTAGCCGCTTCCCATCTTTCCCGTTCCTTTCGTATTTCCCTTTGTTCCTACTGCAAATTCACGTGAACTCATGCGCATTTTCTTCATGTATAATCCCAGCAAGTCGACGATCTAGTTTTGGCCCATTCCCAACCAATTACCTCGAGAACGCTTTTAATTCATTGTACGACAACAAATGCATGTGCTGTAGCAAGGGGTGGAACTCATGCCTGTTAAAACACATAATAAGTCATCCCCCCACTCGTTAGCTTATCGCTTTATTATCAAGAAACATTTTTGTTGAATTTTTTCTCTGTCCGTGAATAAGCCTCACTCTGTGAGACCCACTCGGAAGCCATGTTCACTACTCATTTGTTTACACAACGGTTGATTTGGCTTACTAACAGATTCTCTTTACCTTTCGCACAGGTCCAACCGAAAAGAGCAAATAGAACATCGGCGCCAAAACCCTCAGATTGTCAATTAAGAACTGCTAAATGTGTCGAAAAACACAAACGTTCAAACATAGGATTTCCCACGAAATAAATTTTGACCGTACTGGCTAATTAATCATGACAAGTATGACTCGAAGAGGAGTGTGCCAATAGGCACAACGGAGTTTCTTTGACTAGCTTATCACAGGATATACCTGCCACTGGTCTGCGTCATAAGACAAGGAGTAAAAACTTGGGGACGTAGCAACGCCAATTCAATCATAGGGCATTGCCCCCAACATGCATTGACACGGCCATGCACCCTCGCTATTTGAATCCCATTGATAAAGAGAGTAAGACCAGCATTCCCACTCTATAGTGTCCTTTCATGGATCAGTATGTGATTTAGCTGCGAGTCCTCTGCAAGTTGCTAACTTCTACCAACAATACTTGATACCGTATGTAAAATACAGCAGGATTCAGGTGGGACATGTATCGTTTGAGGAAACTTTTCAATACAAACTTGAGTTAGTGACAAATGAGAACCCGCCTTCACCATTGATAATGAACTCCATCATGCTCCTTCTGAAGTTAAATGTAAGAAATCAGGAACCACGATGGCATGGTTCCATGAAGCAGAAGCAGTGTTACCGTCCAATATTCCTGATCTCAGATGTTGCTTCTTGAAGTTTCTTTTTTATTGTTCCGAAACTGCCTTGCCCATTTTTTGTCCAGTGCAATGACGCACTTCGCTGAAGAAGTTCTGATATGAAAGGTGACTTTGAGGTTGAATCTCTTGATGGAATGTCGTCATAATCTGCCAAGCAATTAAACCAAAGCTACTTTATCTGGCTGAATTGCCCAGAAGAAAACACAGAATAATATCAAGTCCTTCGTTTGCTTCATATTTGTATGTTGGTAAAGTGTGGTCGAGTGTATTGTAAATGGTGTGGGACATGGTGAACAAATAAGAGACAGCTTTTATTAACTATAAAATACTAGCTTCTACACAGAAAGCGAAAATGGGCAGACTTGCAAGAAGAGATAACAATAAAAGCACCAGGTTTTCTGTATGGATGAAAGTGAGACATACACAATTGACTTCTCGCCAAACACCTACAGACAACTAACAAAACAGAAGGCAACTAGATCTTTCATGCAAAGAGCATTGAAGAGATTCCACCAACTATTGTTGATTTTTCAGGACAGGAAGCAGGCAAAAGACTAGTACGGTGGGTTATTTACTTTATTATACCCCAAACTCTCTCACCCAACTCAGGATATTAGAGCAGAAAATACAAGGATTTACAAGATATCAGCCAAATAACAAAATGCATTTGAATATCACGTCAATGGATGTAACAAGGTTTGCAGCTATTATAGTTGGTACAAGGAAGATGTAGCATCTCTCCCAAGATTGCATGGTGGATATAACCATAACCACATTGGACAGGATACTAATTAAGTCATTGCAACACAATACATTGACATCAAGGTGGAAAAGTCACCTGAAGACATTGGAAGTTGGTAATGTTGCTTCAGAAACTTGGAGGCTTCCCTATCTTTCTTGTGGCAGAGGATTCGTATCAAGGTGTATGCATCATCCAAGCACATATGTCCAGACTTATGTGAATCCAGTCTAATTGAAATGTGTTCACTTGCATTCATCAGCATTCGAATAACACTTTCAGTCTGCCAAAGTGGAATTGTCAAAATACTATTTCCAAATTGTCAGCTATCGGAATTTAACTCCAATGACTAGCTGCCAAACCTGAAGGGAGAACAAGCCAAGAATATGATGAGCAAATTTTGCTTCATGCTCAACTAAAGAACGAGGAAGGCCTTCTCCATCAGCTACAAAGAATTCCTGTAAAGGTACAAGTAAACCATTAGCTAGGAACATAGAATGGCATAAAATTTATGGTTTCCCCAAACCATTAGCTAGGAATATAGAATGGCATAAAATTTATGGTTCCCCAAATTGATTGAATTGAACTAGTTGGTCTGCAAAACATATTTTCAATATCAACTGTTTCTAGAACTAATGAGAGATGAACCTTCAATGCACAGAGATCATCTTCCAGCATTTTGACATCTGAATCAGAAAATGCACGAGAAGGGCCCCCATTCAACAATATCCATACAAATCCTTCCTAAAAAACAAAGGTTAACAATGAAGCCAGAAAAGAAAAGATGCGTAATAAATCAGAGTGGAACAAGAGCTCACCAAAGATGCTCGACAGATACTTAACACCACAAGATCTCTGATTGAATCATCAATTACTCCACATATATGATCAAGAACCTATATTAATACATGTTCACTTGAGAAAATTTTCTTACAGAAACACCAAGTACTAAAGAAGTGAAGAGAGTTTCACAAAGATAGGTTCGGACACACTAATTATTGTATTAATGCACACAAATCTGAGAAGGATAACGTGTAGGGTGTTCACATGACTGCAGACATTCACACGTGGAGCGAAAGAGAGATCTGAGGGGAAATGAATGTCCATATCTTACTGTATCAATATGGGGAAGAGAACTTTCCACGCGTGTACTTTCAACATCACCTCGATAAAGATGGAACAAGAAACTGTCTCTCAGATCCCAAAATACAACCCTTGATCCTAAAAGTTATATTTAACAGAAAAGAAACAACAATCATCAACATCCACATTGAAATTCATGTAAACGAAAGGAAACATCAAAAAAGCAAACATATGGAGATGCATGACAAGACTTAAATTTTTCCCAAACATATCTAGTCCCAGAAATTGCAAATAATCCAAAAACAGGTCATTTAGTAAAATGCTACATACTACTATAGCAATGGAGAGTAGTTATCTTACAGCCTGCGTATGGTTTTACAGCAGGTAAAAATAAAAAAGTTATAGAATAAAAGAAAAATGATTACAGAATAATATCAGGATGATCATAGTGTTTTAGAAATGTCAGTCTTTTCCAACAATGGGTGACATTCATATACTTTCAAGTTTAATTGGCTGCACTTTGTAGGAGTCAGTGTTTTCCACCAAGGAATACATATAAGCTATTTGCTAATCAGAAGATATCATTGCTAGCAAAATTCTTTTCAAATATTTCCCCTTTCTTATCTGCATATTTAAAACCTGCACATTTACTCTGTATCATTTTTCAGACACGAACATGCCTTGTTGAAAATACTTGCTGAAATTTAATGGTAATAAAACTGGTAACATGAATAAGACCCATCTCACAAAAGCATCCTCTTAACTGAAGTTTATTCATGATCAGGGAATTATCTTAATAGAAAATTCAAGAACAATGCCAAGCAGAACAAATCAGCTCACCAATAAAGTCGGATATTCTGTTGATGGCCTCTTTGACAATATCCCTGATGACATCAATAGTAGTTGCAAACAATGCATCAACTGCTTCAATCGTTGGTAGGCACTTTTCTTCCATGACTTCTTCCTTCTCTGTATTCAATCAGGAAAAGAAATCTACATAAGGGGCTTGCAGCTCAAATCCACCTCTCTGCTTCCCTCTACAATCTTTTCAAGCAAAAGTCTGAGCAATGTTGCTTTGCAATGTTTTTTTTTTTTTTCAGGAAGTGTTTAGTACATGTTCCCAAAGTAGAAACTGAAGAATCAACATGTTCCCAAAGTAGAAACTGAAGAATCATTAGCACCATTAAAGGGGTAAATCTGGGAGCAAGAGCAAAGTGATTCTTCTAAGGCTTGGGCAATCCTCCACCCTTAAATTGCCGAGTTAGACCCAGATTTGACAGTAACAATGCAAAATGACATCAGTTTCTTCAAGTTAAGCTGTGACAACTAGGAATGAACTGCAGACAAAATCAAGCTCTGGTGTTTCTTACATTTAGTAGAATCATTCCCAGGCCGTCCTAAAGAGAAGATTTTTTTAATTATAATAATTTACAGGACAACTAATGAAGTTCTGAAAAAGGAAATCAGGGCTCAAGAATGTTTAACATGTTTCTGAAAGAAAATACAAGGACTGTAGAAGCAAAATATCACTATGCAAACGAAGAACAGAAAGCAGAGAGAAAAAAAGATGATGAAAAGATTAAGATCCTTCAAGCCTGCAAGAAATGAGATCCAATCAGGACTTTTTGGGATATTCCTTCATCTACCGGTACAAATTTATGAAGTTCTTAGTCAAGGGAGAATTGCTTCCTAATAATGTACCTAGCAATCCACTCTTAATCAAGGGAAAATTGCTTCCTAATAAAGTACCTAACATACATGTCAATAAAAAGAAAATAGTCGGTAAAGACAAACAGAACTTACTCCATCTTTGGTTACAAGATGTTTCATTAAGAGCCCAAGATTTTCTGATTCCATCTTCTAGTATGCCAATGTGTTTCTGAATAAACTGCAGGTTGCAAAAGAATAATCAAGGATCATTCCATTAGTGAAACCTAATACTTATGTCATAGTATCAGAATCTTCAGGTGGACAAAATAAACCAGCTCATTGACCTGAGTAGAAGCTTTTTACATTATATCTTTGTAAAGTAATGATTTCAAACAGGGGCACATTTTTCATGTATATCAGAAGAGTTAGCATACAGCCCATACAAGAACAATAAAGTTAATATCCGATGATAACAACATCAGCCAGTAAGCCCTGCCAATACCAAGCCTAAGACAATGAAGAGAGCCGACTAAGATGAAACTCATACCATGGAAAAAAGTGATAAGAACAAGTTACCATTAAAGTCATTCTTATATCACAATGATCAGTTTGCTCTGCTTTTCATACAATTCTATATAAAGCTGAAGCAAAAAGGACACAAACTCAACAGCTTGCCTCACCAGACTAGAAATAAACATACCATATTTTGACCAAGTAAAATGAAAACATGGAGATACGGTAGTATCAAAAAATATTTAAAATTTAAACATATGAAAAAAGTCATAAAAACATTTCAAAGTTTGAGGCATATTTGTCACTTCTTCTTTTTTTTCTATTTTCTGTTTTTAACCAGCTTTTGTTTATAGTTTCATTTTATGGTTTCCTCCAATTTTCAGTACTTCTGAAAATCAAACAAGAAAAAGTTTTAAAAACTTTACACTACCAAATTCTTTTCCTATTATATACGTTTTTGAATTATCAATTAATTTGTACTAAAGTATTAATAAGAGAAAAATTAATATCAAGTAACTTCATTATAACTTATACAAGAAAAAAATAGACATTTAATTACATATTTTGTTTACATATTAAATGAAATCAAAAAATTAAATTATCTATTTAATTCAATAGAAAAATTGCAAATTGTTAAATATACCTTTTATTTATCAGTAGTTAAAACTCATTCAATATTTCAAATTTAATATTTAATAACTCTATTTTCTTGCATTTATCAATAAATGAAAAAATTACCGCAGGACAAAAATAAAACATATTTTGATTACTATTAAATATTTTTAATATTTTTAAAAATATTGATAAAACAGTTAAAGATAGTCGTCATTTAACTAAGATACTACTATTTTAGTTAAATAGTAATAATTAATCACTAAACCATCAATTATTTTAAACAATAAATTATTACTTTTAAAATAATCATTACAATTAATAACTTAAATCGATTAGTTCTTAATTAATCAATATTATTATTAACTTTACTTATTTTTATTAAATCAAAAAGTATTAATCATTAATAATTTTAACTATTAACTATCAAAACAAAAATTATTAGTAGACAATAATTTTAAAACTAATTACGTAAAAAAAGGTTTTCTAAACCAGCATGAAACTAAAATAAAAAAATATAAACAAAATGGATTCATACCATTTAAACAATTAATGTCCTTGGTCAATTTAATTATGATAGATTACTTGTTTCAATGCATGCAACTAATATTTTGCGTAAAAGGTAATTTAAAGATGAGGTTTAAAATACTAAATATTCAAGTACATCCCAACCAATTAATCTCTGACTTTCTTAGTTCTTATCATTTTGCAAGTTTTTTTTTAATTCAAGGTTTATAAAAGTTCAAATATTTGTTCTTGGATCTTATGCATTTACAAAATCAACTTTTTATGGTCCTATACGACTTAATGAAATTGGTAGATATTTTTTAGCAAAACATCTATCCACAGGAAGAAGAAGAACAGTGTAAAATCTTCTTATCACTTTATCATCCTAGACGACTTGATGAAATTAGTTTCTTGATCAGTTGTCTAACTTTAAACTACTACTCTGATTCAAAAGATATTTAGAGACCATACTCAGGGTGTAATGTCGAGTATGTAACATAAAACAGATGAAAAGAAACTAAGAAAGATAAATAGATATTCAGGGCCTGCAAAGAGAAGACATTAATAAGTAGCTCGTATTGACAAGAAAAAGAATCACTTACTTGAAGAGTGTTCAACCTGAAACACATTTTTAGTACTGTCAAATATTAATAAGTAGCTCGTATTGACAAGAAAAAGAATCACTTACTTGAAGAGTGTTCAACCTGACACACATTTTTAGTACTGTCTGTTGGTTCAATTTATAGGTAATATCGTCATCCAGAACAGCACACTCCAGCTTTTTCCTAGTTAGCGGAATAACAGCATCTGTATATCGAGTTAGAGGGGGAGCAGAGGGATAGAGATGCTTCTTATCAACTGCAATAAAAAAGGTATAGTGGTATCAGCATATAATGTGTAATAAAAGCTGAATTAGTTGCAATACAGTTCTAAACAAGGAAATCCAACACCTCTCTCAGACAAAAACTAGACAAAGTGAGCACTATTGCATGTAAAATATGTCCAATAGAAAACCCAACAGATAGCTAAAAATGTGCAATTGCAGGCAAAACTCCATTTATTGTTCGTTATCAGTTACATAATTAGATTTCTATTTCTTTTGGGCGAGCTTGATGACTGTTGATAAATACCATATGCCTTGACCATCTACATGAGTGGCACCGGCTGTTTCTAGAAGAAAGGGGTGGCAAGTTCCAGCCAACCTTCTAGTTGTTTCTATGATTTCCGTTTATGTCATTTCGATCTTTGTTTTGTGCACGTAAGTTGTTATTTACGCTTATTTTCAAGTCTTCTGTGTGGGTTGAATCTCGTAGTTATCCATTTCTTAGTCAAGGTTGGTTGCTATGTCCTTAAGCGTCTGTGTATCCCTATTTCTCGGTTGTAATGGCCATGTATGCATGAACATTCTGGTAACTTTGGTAATGGGACCTAGATCATGACCAAGTTTCCACAGGGTGCATGTGTATACTATGCATGCACCTCATTGGGAGGGGTTGGTAACGCAGCGCTGCATACACGGCAAAGAGAGATAACACAATCTTCTCGATATCGTGGCTGGAAGGGCTTTGCACGTAGTACACAGGTCAACAAGGCGAGCGCGGCGGCCATGAGGTGTCAACGCTGGTTCCCTCGGAGTCGGTCTGGACATGCATGTGTTTGGTCTGTGAAAGATAAAGAGCAAAATTTTTTACGTTTTTGAGAAGACGACTTTATGCGGCCAATGTGCTCTTTTCTTGCCGCAAGGGATTTAAGTGCAGCTGCTTCTACACATTTCTGTGTTCACGTAAGCGCAGAGGAGGGTTGCAGCTCGGCAAATGATGCACGGTCAACAATGAACGTACTTCTACGTTGCACAGGGTTATCCTAGCACATCACGAGTCGTATCCGCAAGCTTTCTCGAGCATCCTGACACCTTTTGCCGTTGTCCACAAGAAAACTTCAATCTCTCTCCTTTCTCCTGTTGCGAACCGTTGGAACCCCACTCCTTTCTCCTGTATTTTTACTTATTTATGTACTTAGTGTAAATTTTATTTACTTAATATTTTACTGTGCTAGTTTTACCTATTCCTTTTGAAACTTGCATCACTCTTATATTGTCTCATTTGCATGTGGGTCTACCGAAAACAGCCTCTCTACTTTGTAGGGATAAGGCTGCGTACTATCAGACCTCCCCAGACCTTGCTTCATTGCAGGACTTCAGACTAAGTAATGATGATGATGATGATGATGATGATGATGATGATTGAGCCTTTAAAAGGCCTCTTACCAATCTAACAACACCAAAATAGAAATAACAAGATGTTATATGAAGGTAATCACATGGCCACAATTTCACAAGCAAGAATCACACTTCCCTAAGGAAACACAATGATAGTCGCTCACGTGATGGAGCAGACGACGTATGCTACGCAAGACAACGAAGAGAGAGAAAAGATTGAGGAAATTGAGGAGAGACAGATTTGATTTTTTGAATGTTTTGCTGTTATTTCGCAGGATAGCCGACATTAGTATTTATAGTAGTAGTTGCAGTAACAAACATATCACAAGGTAGACACTGCAATAACAAACAGTAAATTTGAATAACAAGGCAACAACATATATCTATACTCCTGAGTTAGCCTATCGTTCATCTTCTTCCTTTGATCGCTTTTTGCTGATAACACACAAATTGCAAGCTACCAATCATAAGGAAGGAGGCTAAATGAACCAGAAAGTAACTTAAAGAATCAAATAACAAGAAGATAGGAATATCCACTACCCTTGCCACAAAATAAGGGAAAAGTGAATGAATGCTCAACTCCTATGAAGGAAAGGATAATAACTGAGAAAATTTATGATATACCTAACTATGAACAAAAAGCATAGAAACCATTATTCCCAGATGAGCTGTTATCATTCAACAACAGGTTCAGTCCTTCACACCCAAGCCAGTTAAAGATTCAGTCCTTCACACCCAAGCCAGTTAAAGATCAGTGAGTATAAACCTCGAGGTGTTTTAGTTTCAAACAGAATTATCTCATCAAAATCATGTTAATCTATGCACCTGGCGTGTCAACCAAACTTAAATCTTCTCTTAATCAGTTTTACACATATTGACTAGAAAATCACCTGAATTGTTTCATAGTTCTAATGTAATCCAGTTTAATGTAATCCAATTTAAAAATCCATGTCTCTTTCAATTAGTTGTGTTCTATGTCAGACGGCAAATTTGTAGGCTTGGTAAATTAAACCTGGCCCGATCTAGCTTTAAGTCAACTGGCTAGGCCCAGATTGACCAGACTTCAAGCCGGACTTGGGCTTCAAAATAATGGGGTTTTGGTTTAACTTCTCAAATTAACCTATGGAATAAATCATCAACTTGGCATGCAATGTCAGCTATATTCTCTCTAAATAAATATGGAAAATATGTTATCCACAATAAGTCCAAAATGTTTGAACTTGAACATCTTACTAACATTTTTACGAAGTAGAGTCCTCTATCACTAACAACATAAACAGCATAGATCTTGCAAACTGTATCGACAATATTGTCGTATACTTTTAAGCAAGCAAAAAAAAAGGAAAAAGAAAAGGATAGAAATCCTACCAATATAAATTCTTAAAAGCAGACTTCTCCATTCAAGTGACCAAACTCAACAAAAGAAAACATAGGTAAACCAAGACAGACAACCTCTATGAATTATCCCAGCAAAATTAAAAAGTAAAGCTTGCTATACTTTTAATGCTCTGCTGCATGTGCTTATGTACAAGCAATAATACCTAACTGGTTGAGCATTTTCAGCAAATAGGCATCAAGGCTATGGAAAATAACTGAAAGCAGAGCCTGAAGATGTGTAATATCCATGGGGAGATTCAGGCCAAAGAATTGGTCCGCAGTCTGCAAGTAGCATAGATTGAAAGATCAGTTACAAAAGACACAAGCTACAATAACAAGATAATATCTGCTTAGTGGCAAAATTAATTACAATGATTTACAGAAATTTTGCCAACAAAAATGCCTATTGCATGGAAGTAAATATGCGGTGGATACATATTACTCTGACAGGTGATTTGCCCACTTAGATAAGCAAAAAACTAATCCTGAGAACATGAAAAATGGGGAAGCAGTTGTTATGAATGCATTCGTAGGAGTTTATTAAGGATTCTAAATCCTTGCTTAGTTAGGAATTCTAGTTAGCAGTAGGAGTTTATTA
>JAOSBM010000205.1:26659549-26669627 GCA_027568955.1 Erythroxylum tenue
TTAGGTTAGGTTTTTGCTCCCTAGGTTAGGTATTATTAGTATTTTGTTTTTGTATCTTTATTATTTGTATTCAGTTTTTTGTTTTATTATTATTATTATTTGTGATTTTTTTACAGTATTTCTTTTGTTAACTTGCATCATTATTTTTCTATCAACATCTGCATGTGGGTCTACCGGAAAACAGCCTCTCTACTATGTAGGGGTAAGGCTACGTACTATCAGACCTCCCCAGACCCTGCTTCAATGCGGGACTTCAGACTGGGTGTGATGATGATAGAGGATGGAATGGAACGTAACATGAATCCCTCCGCTTCCATCCCGTTCCATTATGAAACTCTCGAATAAACGATAGAAATATGTTACGTTCCATCCCCTTCCATCCCAAACCATCAAATCAAACAAGGCCTAAAGGAAAGGCTCTACGAAGGAAGTGGGGAGGGGGGGGGAGATAAGTTTAGTGAATTTATTTTCTAATAAAGACCCATATATTTATTTAAATGTCTTCTTATTTTAGTTTATGATATCATCTACTTTCTTCGTAAGGAAGAATCATAATATGTGTTAGCCTTCCTACTTTATTAATGTCTAATATTAATGAAGGAAAGATTAAAAATAATTTATGAATAATAACAAAATGCAATAAAAATTTTGTAATTATGATCTTATTATAATTTTATTTATATTTTTAAATTTTCAAAAATATTTACAAATTATATTTATTTTTTAATCAATTGAATAAGCATACATAAAAATAAAATATTTGTAATTGATTATGTCACAAATATACAATTAATTGTTTACTATAAATATAAACTTATAACTACTTTCTTAAAAAATAAAAAATAAAACTAATAGCATATAACTTCCTTCTTATTTACCATATTGTAGAGAGTGTTAGCAAATTTGGTCCGATCTAATTATACCTTAAGTCAACAGATCAGGTTTATATTGATTGGATTTTGAGTTAAATTTGAATTTAACAAGCTGAACTTTGAACTCTCTCCCAAAATGATAAAGTTTGGGTTTCATTTTCTAAAACATCAATTTTATTTTTAAGTTAAAAAATTCAAGACAAAAATAATGTCATTTTAAAAAGTAAAACTAAAATAATATCATTTTAGCCTGATCAAAGTCAAACTAAGTTGAGGTACGTGCAAACCAAACCTAACCCAGCGCAACTTATAACTAAAGCTGATTATAGTTGAGAATAGTATACACTATTCGAGTTAGCGCTCGTTAGAAAATAGATTGCTTATGAAGATTCATAAATTTATCAAATTTATCAAATTTTGATTTAGTGACATGTAGAGAGAAAAAGTAGGAATTTATTGCCTTAATAACCCTGTGTTATTCATAAGTTGCTAAAAAAACCCTGACATATATAAATTAGCCAAAAAATCCCTGAGTTGAAATTTTATTAACTCACAACTCCTTAAGCACACACGGCTAAGGGTTTTTTTTGCAGCAAAATTGAAAACATAAGGTTAATAGAGTAACATTTTATATTCCAGGGTTTAATTAGCTACTTTCGTATAACACAGGGGTCGTTACAGCAATTTTGTCGAAAAAGTAGACACCTAGATGATCTTTTTTTTTTTTTTGCCTAAAACTTGATCATCGTATTGGTATATAGGTATAGGAACAATATCTCTAATGTAGGGTTAAATAAGGCTCAATATTTGTTTGATTATTTTGTGACTCATAAGAATAAAATGGAAGACAAATTTTCCCAAGTGCATAATTTTATTTTCAAAGCAAAGTTTTCTAAGGGACGCAGTCACTTGAACCTTTTATCTTACAAGCTATTAGTTGTACTTAAAATGATTCAACTTTTAAATTATGTATTGTGATATATATTATGAATATTGTAAGTGATAGTCAACTATAATTAAAAAATGCAGCAGTAATTACAATAAAAACACAACCACTTACGGATGATACCAATAATTTAGAACTCTAAAATGACTTGTTAAATTTGAAGTTGTAGAAAGGAGACTTTTAGAGATGAAAACAATTTATTCACCGTAGGTTTATGCGCTACAACTAATCAGGTGGCTATAGTTTCGTGGCGTAATTATTTAAAGGAATTTTTTATCTTTTATATATTTAGATATATATAATAAAGTCTATGGAATAAATATACATTGCAAGTATAATTATGATAAGATAATAATAATGATATTTATATTGTATTTATGTATTATCTCTAAATTGTTCTATTAAGACTAGACATTAAAAAAGCATAAATAAACTAGCACATATTACGTTTCTTCTTTATAAAATTTGTAATTAATCTCGTAAATTAAAGTTGAAGATACTTAAAAAATCGGACAAGTGTTTGATAAAGAACAAGTACACTAAACCGAGCTCATATGTAAATTACATGGAACTTTATTGGCATGCTTATAAAAATTCTTATAAACACCTGCAGAAGTTGGCGGATATACATCTCAAGGCGACGACAACTCATCCTCGGCAGCGGTGCAGGCAAGTAAGGAGGCGTTTCCACTTTTTAGTGCCAAGGAGACGTTTCAGTGACTTCAAGGTGTAGTGTCACCAGCAGTAGGAGGGATGAAGGTAACCGTGGCAGCTTAATGTTAAGGATGGATAGGGTTTCATATTAGCGAAATTAAGGTTTTTTTAAGAAGGTGGTGTTTGGTAATAAGGATAAAGCTGTCTTTAGCATAGGATAGGCTTATTCGAATAAGGGTATTTAGCAACATGAACATGACTATCATAAGGCCAAAACAAGGGTTGTTTGGTTATAAGATTAAAGCCATCTAAAACTAAGATAAGGATTGTTTGGACGTAAGTTTAAGTGTGGCTTAAACTAGGAAAGGAGCAACTTATTTAGCTTTTGGAGTAAAGTAATTCTAAGATTAAATTAAGTATTCTTAATTCAACCAAGTTCTAAACATAATTTAAATGAGTTTTAAATTCTAATTCAATTCCAAATTAACGTAATTATTTTTCTTAATTTGATTAAGATTAATAATTATATTGATTTCCAATTAAATTTTAGAAAAATAGTTTCTAAAATTAAAATTAACCACATTTCGATTTGATTGAAATTAATTAATTATACTTCTTAAAATTAATAAAATTATTTTCTTAATAATTAAGAAGGTGTTTCTTAATTAAATTTATTTACTTTATTTTGATTGGAATAAATTAAATTAATTATTTTATTTAGAGAATGATTATTTTATTTATTTATAAATTGTTTATTTTCTCATGAATAATAAGTTTCTTAATTTATTAGAAAATATATTTTTCTTGATTAAATTTAAAATTTGATTTATTAATCGAGAAAATGAGCATTCTTTAATAATTTCGAAAATTCCTTTTCTTATGTATTAAAGATAGATTTTTAATTAATTAAGAAATCAATCTCTGAATAAATAATATAAACGATTTTCCTAATTAAATTTAAAATTGTTTAATTTAATTTTGAAAATAGTTTCCTTTAATATTAGAAAATAGTTTTTCAATTAAGGAAAAGTAATTTTCTAATTAGATTAGAATTTCTTACTTGTTAAATTTTGAAAATTGAGTTTTTCTATCTAGAAATAGTTTTTAATTGAATTTGAAAATTGTTTTGAAATTAAATTAAATTTATATTTAGAATCATATTTTAATTCATTTACGAATCAATGAGTTTTGTCTAATTTAATTATCTAAGGAGTTGAAAATATTATTTAGATTATGAAGATCAATAATTAGAATCAAAAGAAGTTTGAAAGTTTATGCATACAATTTGATTATGAGTGTATAATTTGCATACTTTTTTTACATGTTTGATAGATATATTGGATGTATGTTAAATTATATGTTTATTTAGTGTGTGTGTGTGTGTGTGTGTGTAATTTAGATAAGCAAACTTATAATAACACGAATTTAGAGGCAAGGTTAGGAATAACATATAAGATATATTTTGGTAAGAGTTGTTACCTAACGAATCTAGGATTCACATGAGATGTGATTGATACAGTTGTTATCTACCTAATTTAAATTTAGTTGTCTATTGAACAAACTGAGGATCAACTAAATTTGAATGAAAACCTAGCCACTAGAAAGATTAATCTTTTCGTATAGTGGTGTGGTCTATTATTTTGAATTAAAAAGTAGGGTAACCAAATACATTATTAAAGTCTTAATCTTATTTTAGTATTAATTGCATATAACTAATTACTTGCTTTTCTCACATTTATATTTTATTTTGAGTGGAGTTTACCTTGTTTGGTATAGTTGATACTAAAATAGTGAGCTAAAATTCTTACACATGGGTTAAGTTTGAGAAGATTTTCAAAGTTTGATAGAAAAGTCGCATGTCCATTATGCAATTTTGCTATTAATCCCTATTGAGAATTTTGTGACAACGTTTTAGATATTTGTTAACTATATATAGATGATAAATTGCATGGACATTTTGAATTATAAACATTTATGACATGTAACATGCATGTTAATATCTTAATAGCAAGATGCAAGAGGATGCATAAAGTACAATAGGATGATATATTACCTTGATGGAACTCTTCCAATCAATTTAGCCTACTAAAAACATAAACATAGGCATAAATTAAAGGCTTTGCTATAGTATGATAATAGTTGTTATAAGAAGAAAAATGATTGCATAACATTTCTTGCTTGTACATGATATGATAAAGATCATATATATATCTAGTTCATATTTGTGAGTATATGATATTGAAAATGGATTCAATATTATTATAATGTTCAAGGAATGATAAGAAATGGATTGTTGAGTAGAAGTGGTTGATCCAAGTTTATACTAATAGTTTGTATGTGTTGGATCAAATGAAACTTATGCTCAACATAAGTGGCAAGAATGAAAAGTTAGATAATCAAAACTATCCTTTTAAGACATATTAGTTAAATTAACATAATGAAAATCGCAAAGTTACATAATATGGGGTGTGTGTGTGTGTATATATATATATAACTTTTGATTATGAATTGTATGCAACTTGTTGAGTTAAAAAATAATCAAATCAACTTTTAGTGGAAGGATAATAATGGTATTAAACTATTAAATCTTATGCATGTGATGTGTTGGATATGATAACAATTCAGGAAAGGATGATACATGTATTTTATTATATTATTGATTAACTTTATATAATGTAGTCTTGCGTATTAAATAAAATTTTGATTTAAATTTTGAAAAGTTTAAAATTTTAAAATCTAAGGAAAAAATTAAGCTTTAAGAATACTGAAACACTTTGATAAAATTGATGTGATAATTTAAAATTTATGGTTATCTATAGGGAATGAGATTCTTTTGTCAATACCTCCACAACAAAATTTCTTAAGAATATGGATTTAAGTAGGGAGAAAAATGTAATATGAAATATTATATGATGCAATATTTATTTCTTATATAGCTAAGTCTAGTGCTATAACTTGCCTTCGAAAGTTCCAATTAAATTAGTTAGCAATATTCATATTAGATATGAAACACCAACAGTAACATGATCGCTATATGGCGATATGATATAAGATAATTAAATGATTAGCTTAATGCAAGTGAAAGATTGTAGGTTTATACCCTACAACTAATCAATTAGTTGTAGTTTAGTGACATAATTAGTAAAATGCATTATTTATCTTATACATATTTAGATGTATATGATAAAGTCTATAGGGTAAATATACATTGCAAATGTAATTATGATGAGATCATAACAATAAAATTTATATTGTTTTTATGTATTATCCCTAAATTGTTCCTAGTCATTGTTTTAATAAAATTGGACATCAATAGAGTGTAAATAAACTAGCACACATTATGTTTCTTCCTTATGAAGGAAGTAGTCAATCTTACAGGCTAAAGTATAGAGATACTTAAATAAACGTGTAATTGTTTATTAGAGAACAAGTTAACAAAGTTGACCCCATATGAGAATTCTATTTGGAACATTACTTGTACATCATTGAAAATTCTCATTGCGATGATTATATAAGTGATTCGTTGACTTAAAATCTCCAAAATTATCTCACATATTGATTGTTATGTTTTGAACTACTTGTGACCTATTTTAATTAAGGGTAGCTCATAAGATAATGATTAGATATAACATGAACTATATGGAGGTACTTGATTGATCAATATATGATTCATAACTATAAAATAATTAGGGAGAATGTTTTGTTGTTCTCGATTAATATTGATCTGAAAAAAATCTTTGGCTAAGGTAGAATGATGTTTTATAAATAGTTTACAAATATTATTAATATAATCAATTATTAATGGTAGATAACTAATTTGATTGAACTCAAATAAAGTAATATTATTTCCATGCTCTATGCTTAATTAGAACATGGTATAATGAAAATATTAAATTATACAAAATAATCATATACAGAAAGTTTAGCTAAAACCGCTATGGCATTCCTAAATATTTAAGTAGTCAATATGCATTACTAGACGATAATCTTGATTTATTGATAATTAAAGATAAATTAAAGGAGTTTAATTTATTTAATCCTAAATATGATTTAAGATTATAATTTATATTCATTGTTAATATATTTGGGAACCTAATGAGTCATATATAAAGATTGGTTTGAAGAGAGAAAATGTATTGTAATTAAGTTGAACTAAATTGTAAAGTCTGAGAAATTTAATGATCAAATATAAGATATTTAATAAAAAGGACCAATATGAGATATCGAGTCTTATTTAAATCCAATTAGTATTTAACTAGAATTAGTTGTAATTTTAACTAAAGTTTAATTGAAATTAAACTAAAGTGTCTAAAACATATTATAAATAAGTTCAGGCTCTAAGGGAGTTAGCAATTCTTGCCTAACTCTCTCTATAATAATTGTAGGGTTTTCTCAACACGTTTTGTGGTTACTGTTAAAGGTTAAAACATTTGTGTAAAAAGGTAGTTGAGATGAACTAATTTCAAAAATTGCTGAAGGAAAATGACAAAAAAAGATTAAAATTTGAAATAAAGTACGAATTATGCTTTTTACTTTATTGTGATACGTGTGTTAACCATTTTATAAAATTTAGGTGATCTTAGTTTCTAAAAATTTATATAATCATGTTTCGTAATTATTCTACTATCTATAGGATCGGATCCCTCCAAATTGCCTAACTGATCAATTAAGCAAGCTTGTTAAATCCCAATTCAACTGACGCATGTTTCAGAAGAACTAGGATTGAAAAGTTCTTGATAAGAATCCTATTACTTCAACTAAGCTATTAGATATGTTCATGCCGGGAACTTATGCTTACAGCCTGCAAAGTACGACTGCAATATCTCCTTCATGCCGCAAACAGAGTACAGATCTTATGGTCCATGGAGTTCAATGCTGGAGACTTCTACGTTTGCAGTCAAACTAAATACTCCGATTTGTATAATAGAACAAATGAGTTGAAAACAATGATGCCCTATATGCAAGTCCCTGCAATGCCCAATGATTCTTTGACAAGTGAATGATTTTCTCGAGAACAAAGAATATGTTCACGTTTTAGCCTGACACGGGCGTCACGGACAAAAGTTACTCTATGTGATTTCCTTGTATCGTATGTTCAGTAACCATGCTATAAAACTTGATACTCTTTGTTGTTCAGACATTATTTCAGCTATTATTTATTGTGTCCTAATCACTTTTTTTTCTTTTTTAGCATCTGGGTCAATGTTAACATAGCAAAGCTACACAATTGGCTAAGATTATTAAGAATTTAAAAAGTCAACCCAAAGTTTAATTAAGGGTCTGAATGGATGAATAAGCAACACCAATTAAGTAATATAATATGTAGATAATAAAGTATCATATAAATGTGAAGGTCTTTTTTTCTTTGGTGATAAACTTAATTTGTACATTTTATATACATAAGGAACATAAGTTTTTTTTTAGAAATTAAAAATTTTCATTGAAAAAATATAAGGTAACAAAATGGAGAATGGTCTATAAGACATGACAGAGCATGACTTAATGGGCGCCAGAGACCAGGAGCTAAACAAATAAGAGACATAATGGACCAAAGCCTAAACAACGTCATTGGGGCGTTACAATTTAAGAGCCAAAACGATTGTATTCCTCGTCGTTGTGAACCGTTCCACTGCTAGGGTAAAACTACCTCAACCTTTCTCGATGCTTCGAAATAGCTTTCCCCAATTCGGCTAGTCGATGGCGATTCTGCACACGCGGAGGAGATGGGGGAACTATAGCGATGGATCGACTCCTCCAAGAGTGAGATGTCCAGGCAAAGAACTGTGACACTAATAGAGAGTAGGGTTTGGGGTTGAATTGATGATCTTCATTGTGATTTGTAGGTGTACAGGTGTGCGATATCCATGCGTGCCGTCTGGGAAGGAAGGATCTTTTCGCCTTGAGTGCTCTGGATTACGGATCTACAGGGCGTCTACTATCCGAGTTCTAAGAGAGGCGAGCCAAACCAGGTAAGTCGTCTATCTTGAGTAAGTCATAGTAGATGGTTTCCCCTGAGAAGGGAGAGATCAAAGCTGTAAATCTGAGGTGTAATCTAGTTTTTGCATAGTCTTGTGTGTTGGCCTGGGTGAAAACGTCTTCTGGGATTTAGAGTCTCCAAATGTAGGCTAGTCTCCCACTGCAGTTTAGATGAAACTGATTGACAATCATTTGTTCTCTAATCTTAGTAGTAATGATCTCTGTAAGGGAGTTCATTGAAGTTGTCTGATTCAAAAATCTTCTATTGTTTCTTTCTTGCCAAATATTCTGGACACATGTAGCCATCGAGAGAAGTACTATGACTTTGTCATGTTTCGATAGGGTCAGATTAGGAATCTCTTGCATAATGTCTAGGAGTCTCCAGTCATTGAGATCTGGGGCACTGAGGATAGAGACTGTGAACCAAAGGGTTCTGGAAAATCCACACTCAAAGAAGAGGTGGTCTCTGCTTTCATCTTCTAGGTGACAAAAGACACAATACTTAGGAGAGATCAGGAAAGTGAGTCTATCCATAGTACTCAGCCTATTTCTCATTGCCAACTAGAGCAGGAAGCTCACATTAGGTCTGAGTGTTGTATGCCAAACCAGAGTGGCCCATTCAACCTTGTTTTCTGGTCTTGCCCTGAATTTCCTAACTGTCTTAGGGGTAATCTCTGAGATTGGGAGACCCCTCCAAAAATATGTATCCCTAGCCCCATGTCTGATGAGAGGAGGGATGTTAAGACTGGTTAGCTCATCCACCGATAGTGTCCACCCTCCATTAGAGATAATATTTTGTAGCTTGGCATCCTTGGGGATGCGGTGTAAGAGGGCAGTAGCCATGCTGTTAGAAATTAAGGGGCCATTTCCTGTCCAATTATCAAACCAGAAGGAGAGTTTATCACCCTCCCCTATTTGACAAGTTATATGCTGAAAAAGTTCTCCCCTCATCCCTAGTAGTTGGTTGAAGAACCAAGTATAGTTGGGGTTATGTTTTAGAGACCAGAAACTCCTACCTCTCAACATATAGGTATGCATCCATTTGACCCACAATGTTTCCTGATCATTTAGTATCCTCCAGATTCTTTTAGACATAAGGGTTCGATTCCTTATAGCCAGAGATTCAATTCCCAATCCCCTTTCTTCTTTGGGTTGGCATATAGACTGCCAAGCTACCTTGGCCAGCCCTTTGTCCCCATTCTTTTTCCCCTACAGGAATTGCTTCATCAGCTTCTCTATTGTTTTAGAGAGGCCTTTGGAGAGGAATATATAAGAGCTCCAATAGGTGCTCATGGACAGAATAACAGACTTGAGGAGCTGGAGTTTACCCCCATAGGATAGAGCTTTGTTGGTCCACAATCCCAAATTTTTCTGAATTTTTTCTATCAGAGGAAGACATTCACAAAACCTGAGACGCTTAGAGGAGATAGGGATCCCCAAGTAGTTGAGTGGAGGAGGTTTAATTTCCATTCTAGTTGCTTGAGCTAAGACATTTGAGAGATGAGAGGCACTCCTAGAGAGAACAATGAAACTTTTGTGAAGATTAGTATATAATTGATTGAGCCAAGTTTATCTTATAAATTGGCTGCATTTTCTTGACTGTTTGTGCACTCGTTGACTCCTAATTGAT
>JAOSBM010000205.1:26718304-26732787 GCA_027568955.1 Erythroxylum tenue
ATACTTAATATTAGTATATAATACTTAATAATAATTAACAATTAATAATACACAGTTATGACTAAGATATATATTTAATATTAATATATAGTATGTAATAATATAGTAATAATAATTAAAATGATAAGTGATTGATTAATCAATTAAAATATAATTAATTAATTATAATCTAATTAATTATATTTTTATGTGTTAAATATATTATAATTAATTAATCAATTAATTATTTTTAAATTAATCAACTAATTAATAATATTGTAATTAATTATTTATTTAATTATATTTCATAAAAAAATTTATACAAATATATGTGTCTGACATGTGTGACTTAAGTGTCATACCTGTGAGACCTGTCATCTATTAACCATTCGAATTTACAAAATCTATAAAATTAAAGTCATGGCTGTGAGTAATAAGTCACAGGCTTGACGATGAGATAGAAGCGGGAGCCGTTAGATCAAAGGGATGGTGGGATGGAAATATGTAGTCGTCCATCCCATTTTTGAAATCACAAAATCCACAAAATCGAAGTCATGACTGTAAGTAATAAGTCACAGGCATGACGATCCGTTGGATCAAAAGGATGGTGGGATGAAAATGCGTAGTCGTCTATCCCATTTTCAAAGTCACAAAATCCACGAAATCGAAGTCACGACTGTGAGTAATAAGTCATAGGTGTGACGATATGATAGAAGCAGAAGCCGTTGGATTAAAGAAACGATAAAATGGAAGTGCGTGATTATCCATCTCATCCGTCCTTAGTATATATACTTAATTAGATAATACTAACAGCGTGTTTGGTTTAAGGGAATAGCAATTCTATTCCTAACTTATTCCTTGATAATTATTAAACCTATGTTCGGTTCTAATCAAACACAGAATACCCATTCTTCAAGAATATGTATTCTTCAATTTTAAAGAATAGGTAAAACCAGCTCATGCCTATCTTTATCTAATCGACGAATCTGTAATCTTCATTGCATCTGAAGCTTGTTAACTTTTTACAAACCTATCCTTCTTACACACAAGCCTCCCAAAACTTGTTTTTCTTCTTCAACATCTAAAACATCTTCGAGCCTCTCTTCTGAAACTTCTTCCTCTTCTTGACGTTTGTGATTCCAGCGTTCTACCGCCAGATTCTAGGTAAATTATTTGTATTGTTTCGATTGGGTGAGGATTTTTTTCTTCATGTGGGTATTTTATCTGGGTATTTCCAATGCGGCGATGAATTTCATCTGGGTATTTTGTATGGATTTTTTTTTCATGTGTGTATTGTTTGGTTTGGATAGGTCTAGTTTTGTTTGGTTTGGAAGTATTTGGGGTTTCAGAGGCGATTTCCGGTGAAAGCTTGGGAATTTTTCTCAGACGTGCGGGGATTTTCGCCAGATGCGAGGCAGTTTGCGGCGGAGCAGTGGAGGCGATGAAGGTCTCATGTGGCGAAGATTGGGACTGAGTCTGCACTTGCGGTTGGGGTTGGGGCTGGGATTGTTCGCCCATGTGGAAGCTACTCAGGATTTGAACACAGCCAAGGCAATAACGACGTTATCGGCGACGGAGACTGAATGACGGAAGTGAAGCAACCAGAGAGTGACAGTGAGGGAAAACAATATTGTTTTTAACGTTTTCTGATTTCATGTAGAGAATTTATATCAATATTTAATAATAACAAGAATAATAAAGTTAATAATAATAATAATAATAATAATAATAAATAAAATAATTAATAATAATAAGAATAATAAAGGTAATAAAGATAATAATAATAATAAAAGTAATAATAATAAGAATAATAAAATAAAAATTAATAATAAAATAAATAATAAGAAGAATAATAAAATAATATTTAATAATAATAATAATAATGAGTTTACTAATATAATTAAGAATTAAAAATTGATAAATTTAATAATAAGTAGAGAATTTATATCAATATTTAATAATAATAATAATAATAAGGACATTTTAGTTTTTTTGTTACTTATTCGTTTCTTATTCTAAGTTTATATTTTTAAATTAAACATTGGAATAGAAATTCTTTATCTATTTCATTTATTAAATCAAACAAAGTAATAAGCAACCAGAGAGTGACAGTGAGGGAAAACAATATTGTTTTTAACGTTTTCTGATTTCATGTAGAGAATTTATATCAATATTTAATAATAACAAGAATAATAAAGTTAATAATAATAATAATAATAATAATAATAAATAAAATAATTAATAATAATAAGAATAATAAAGGTAATAAAGATAATAATAATAATAAAAGTAATAATAATAAGAATAATAAAATAAAAATTAATAATAAAATAAATAATAAGAAGAATAATAAAATAATATTTAATAATAATAATAATAATGAGTTTACTAATATAATTAAGAATTAAAAATTGATAAATTTAATAATAAGTAGAGAATTTATATCAATATTTAATAATAATAATAATAATAAGGACATTTTAGTTTTTTTGTTACTTATTCGTTTCTTATTCTAAGTTTATATTTTTAAATTAAACATTGGAATAGAAATTCTTTATCTATTTCATTTATTAAATCAAACAAAGTAATACTCATTTAGTTCTAATCTTCATCCTTTCTATTCTTAGGAATAACTATTTTATTCTCTATCTATTTAATTCTTTGAACCAAACAGACCGTAAATTCTTCTACATCGGTTTTTATCATCTTCTAAGTTCCAACTTCTTGTTGACTTCAACATAAATTCATCAATTAATCATCGCAACAAGCCTCTTTTCTTATAGGCCTGTATATTAAACCGCGAGGACAGTCCAAAGCACCAGCCCAACAAACGGTTCCTTTCCGGCACAACCGGCAGACGCAAAGACATCATTCGGCATTTGATGTTTTTGGAGAATGGCTATGTGCCCATTAAATTGTCACCATATAAAAACGGCAAAGGGACAAGAGGAAGAGACTAGTTAGGAGTCAAAAGAAGGAGAAAGTGGTCTTTTAGCGGCATCTTGGAGTTCGTTGATCCCTTCTTCGCTGTATTTTAACCTTTGGACTCTTTGGTACGATTAGTACAGTTGTTAGGCATTGGATCCTCAGCAATTAGCTGTCATTTCTTGCTTACTGGGAGCTCTGAAGAAAGTTAGGTCCTAAGCATCATCCAGGTGCCAATGCCTGAAATAGGCAGGTAGTGGGACAGGTTGAGGTTGGTCACTCGTTTTTGGATCTTTACGCGTTAGAATTCACGCAATCCTTTTCATTTCTCTTGATGGGTCCATAGGAAATTGTAATTGTAATTGTCATTGTCCTTTCCAAGTGTACAGACCAGCTCCAGCCAACGCTCGCCTGTCCCAACCAAGTTCTGAACTTCGGTTTTTGTATTAAGACATTCTTTTGTCCTTGTTTGTCTCTTCTACAGTGTGGTAATCATCACAAGGATGAACAGACTTTTGTTCAGAGATAATCCATTTTTAAGCTTGATTTTAAACTTAACATGCAAGATGCCTAATGCTTCTTCTATTTCAGGCCTATTAGAACTTATGGTATGTTTGGGAGTTTACGATGAAATGAAATGGAATGGTAATTAATAGAATGAAATGGAATAAAATGGAGTGGAATGAATGGAATGAAATAAAATGAATCACTCCATTGTTTGGAAGTTTAAATAAAATAAGAGAGGGTCTCATTTGACCATTATTTGGAAGTGATACTAAAAATGAATGGAATGGAATGACTTGTAATATTTTTTTCCAAAATTACCCTTGTAATAAAATATGCATAATTGTCATGAAACTATTTTAGTAACCCTAAAGCATTTTAAATTGTAAGATGCTCAGAATATAGTTTTGTCATTTTCCTATATAAGCAATCAATGTTCTTGTTCTTTTTTATTAACCTCAATCGCACTGTACTCTTCGTTAGGCATATCCATACACAATTAAAAGTTCATTGAATAGTTGATGCTTACTTGATGGAACGAAGACAGATGACCCTAGTAGCTGTGGAAGAAAACGGTCTTCAATAGAAGAAGCCAGTTGAAGGAGAAACACAATGGACGTAATAACATGTAGCTGCGTAGGTATTTGCTGGACTGAGGTTGTAATTTTATTAATTTTTTGAGGGTATTTTTGTCATTAAATTAGAGTTTGGAAAGCAAGTCATGTCATTTCATCCCTGCCCCCAATTTAGGAGGTCACAAAATATTAGATTTTGGATGGCAAAGAATGACTTTCAAAGTCATTAATTGTCATTCCATCCTGTTTCAAATTAGACTTCCAAACAATGGCCTGAGTCATTTGGATCATTCCATTCCATTCCCTTCTATCCCTCCGCCCATAGACGGAGCTATGTATAGACTTGCATTGGCCCCCCAAATTTTTTTAAAAATATTTATTTTTAATATATATATATATAAGGATAGAATTATTTAAGAGTCAGTAGTGTACCGGGCCCCCTAAAATTTTAAAAAATTAATTTTTGAGCCCCCATATCTTAAATTCCTGATTCCGTCACTGCCTCCGCCCACATCCAAACATTCCCTTAGAAGCTTAAAACCTGGGTGGTTTGTTCTTGCTAGTTTTTCACTTATTTTACAGTTTACATTTCGTCCAATAATTCAAAATTTCTACATCAAAAGCGTAAACTAATTATTATATAGTTTAATTTGAAATAAATAGGATATTGAATTAAAAAATTCAAGGTCAAGTTGAAAGTAAATTCTTTGATCTTGTAAATGAATTTAACTATTTCGTTAAAAAGAAAACCATAGAGTTCCATCGGTCATCAAATTTATAGCAGCAAATATATAGAGCTTATTGCGTAAGTTGACAATCGTAAGAGCTCATAAAAGCAACCCTCTTTCTCCTTTGTTATGTGCTACTTCCCTTCAATTCCACTTCTTTCCCATTCTTCCACAATAAAACTCTCCTCAATCCCCAAGAAGATCGTTTAAAGTTCGAATCTTTCCAATACGCCGATTCGAAAATGGCAAGTGGGGATCTAGAAAGAGGCTCCAAGAACCGGGGAGCCAAAAACAATGCCAACTTCGCTTCCTACTATGTTGAGACCTCCGACAAGGCTTGGACCTCATGGCTCATTCCTATGTTTGTGGCTGCTAATGTTACCGTGTTCGTTGCTGTCATGTATGTCAACAACTGTCCCAGAAACAATCTGGGTTTTGATGGTGGTTGTGTGGCCAGGTTCCTTGGCCGCATCTCTTTCCAGCCTTTGAGAGAGAACCCTCTCTTTGGTCCATCTTCTTCTACGTATGTTATTTTTCTTCCTTGCCTTTTCATGGTCTTATTGAATATATCGTTAGATTCTGTGAAATCTTGATTTTTTTTATAATTGGTTTTGATGTTTGAGTTCTTCTGTCTCGGTCTGGGCTAGTAAATTTTGGACCTTCATAGATTTAGGTCGTTTCTTAAGTTGATCATAATGTTTTCGTGGAATTACTGATTTCTTGTTGCTTTGCTATTTTGTTTTGCAATTGATTTCACTTATCACTTCGGTGGACTTGGGAACGCTAGGACTATTAGTAGAAACTTGTCTTCAAAGCTTGTGATCTTGATTTCGCTTTTTTCCATCATTTATTAGGATTTGTGGCTGTGTCGAGCTCGTTTCCTGAGTTCCCAAGCTGAGAGTTAGAGTTCAAACCATCACAATTTTGCAGCTACTACGCATTACAATACTAATTCTATGGCTTTTGATAAAGGAAAAGAAAGGGAAGGGAAGATAAAGAATAAGGGGGGTGGAGTTTTATTGTGAAGCATTCCTTCATGCTTCAACTTCAATATTAAACTATCTACTGGCGCTACTTTATGTTGTCAGACATCTAGTTGCCCTTAGGAAATTTATTTAATTTATGAGATCTAGAATGTTCCCTAGCTTCTTCTGGAGACTGCAAGTGTATAGGCATGAATTTCAATGCCAATTGTATTGTCATTTTCTTGCTGCAGATTGGAAAAGATGGGAGCCCTTGAGTGGAACAAGGTAGTGCACGGGCATCAAGGGTGGAGGCTCGTAACTTGTATGTGGTTACATGCAGGTGTTATACATTTGCTTGCAAATATGTTGAGCTTGGTCTTCATCGGGATTCGCCTTGAACAGCAATTTGGATTTGGTATGTTGTATTATATTTTCATTTCTTATTACATCATAATTCTATTAAACTGATGAAGGATTTTGCTATATGACTACTTGACACATTAGGATAAATGGGTGTTTTCTTCCTTTTTCATTTTTCCTATTTTACCATAATAGAAAATGGTTCAAGTTTGAACTTGTTTGATCTGAATGAATCATTTTCGTGGGTAATTTTATGGATTTTGCTTGCTAGTGGACCTTAGCACATGGTATGATAGAGCATTAATTGAATTGTTGCATGCAGAATAGGATATTAGACTTCTTTCTTGGATTTTTCCATGGTTTAAAGTTTACAGATGTATGTTCCTATTAGTTCTTAATCGTCCTAAAACTAATTCCCAATCCTGCAAGGCTGAGGTGTTTTTGGGCTGAAATTTTATAGATTATAGATTGGAATTATCTCATTCCTGTGAATGATTAATTGTTAACACCTCCACAAGAACATCAACTTAATATTCATTTGTTTCCTCTTTATAATTGCTACCATTTTATTAAACACATATTTTCTAATAACTTTTTTGTGTCTATACTGTGACAGCACTAGTTGGGATTATCTATCTGCTGTCAGGATTAGGTGGCAGCATATTGTCCTCACTTTTTATTCAGCGGAACATTTCTGTTGGTGCCTCTGGTGCTTTGTTTGGACTTCTTGGTGCTATGCTATCCGAGCTTCTTACCAACTGGACAATATATTCTAATAAGGTATGTTTCAAATCACATGCTAGGATAACTTCTGCAGATGCAAATTTGTTAACAATTCAAGTATCCCAGTCCTGAATGATTAGGTAGTAGCTATATGGACAATGGTAAGAGCAGGTGTGATATATTAAAATATTTACAAAATGACATGTAGTTGAGCTCTTTTGCGGTGATTGTATCATACATCATCATCAGATAGTATTTAAGGGATGCAAGCGGCAATGTTTTGTAATGTCTAGAACTCAGCGAATTCCAGAGTGTATTTGAGATAGGTGTTCAAAGCTCAAAATAATTGATTTGATTGTCAAAACTCTGTTGTGTTAATTGCCATGGTACTTAAGGGATTATGTGCAGGTGCGGACTTCTGAATGATGAATGGATGGTGGTTTTTAACCGTTTCTGGACATTCCTTCTTTGTGTAGGTTGCTGCTCTAATTACACTCCTTGTCATCATTGCTGTCAATTTGGCCGTAGGAATTCTTCCACATGTTGACAACTTTGCACACATAGGAGGTTTTCTGACTGGTTTTCTCCTGGGCTTTGTATTGTTACTTCGTCCTCAATTCGGGTGGGTGGAAAGGCGGCATCTTCCTGCTGGTGCTCGTGTAAAATCCAAACACAAGGTGTACCAGTATGTATTGTGGTTGGTTGCCATGATTCTTCTCATAGTTGGGTAAGTTCCAGATGTCCTGAACTTTCATTTTTTAAGGTCTGTTTTTATATCTTCTTTTGAAGTAGTTAAACTCCTGCTGGCTATACCAAATGGCTGTTAAAAGAAACTCTCTTTTGTTAATGCATGCCGCAGTTTTACTCTGGGATTGGTGATGCTGTTTAAAGGAGAGAATGCAAACAAGCACTGCAGCTGGTGCCATTACCTTAGCTGTGTGCCAACGTCAAGATGGAAATGTGACAACTGATTCCTTTTTTCTGTTCATTTTTTAGGATTCTTGGATTTTTCGTACATGTATTTTGTGACAACTGATTCCTTTTTCTTTACTCATAGTCTGTCAGTGATGTACATGCATAGTTTATGGACAGCCTTGGATTCGCATTGGACGTGATTCAGATTGTTATTTGTACAGAACTATTCATCCATTATATTGATGCTTCTGTCTAGTCTTCTGGCTCTCATATCTGGTTTTGGACTCACTACCATTAGGAGAAGCTTTGCCTTCTTAAAGTTACAGTCGATAAAGATAATATCGTCTTATTTAAGTTTACCTTGGTTGAACAAGCTCTTATAGTGATTGAAACATGTCTTAGGAATTTTAGTAAGAGTTTATATCCTTATGGATACTCAAAAGCCACCACCTAAATATATGCCTCTCGTGTGTCTAGATGGAAATGGAGCTCTCTTTGAAGATGCATATTTGTTTAGTACCCTAGGGGACCTAACCAACGTAAACTAGACATGCTTTGGAGGCCCACGAGGAGTACCAGTAGAGAATATCAAGAACTTGTGAATCTACTATCTTAACTTTCAGATCAAGTGGACGTGAATCAAATTAGTCCTGTGGTAGTTACCCCTAGTCTAAGGCACCTTTGACAAAGAGCTTATTTGAAAATGACGAGAAGATGTAGCTCTACTTGCTACTAATTTGGAACCTGTGGCAGGTGCTTCTCTTCGATTTGTCTCAACATTAGATCTTGAAAGTAGAGAAAGAGATAAATCCATTTAAACAAGTCCACACAACATTAGCAATGTTGCTCTAGTTGATCTAAAGATTAAAGAAATCACACAACTTGAGTAGGAGGCAGGTAATGGATTCAAGCTTTTGAGTAATAGAAGATCCCAAAAAAAGAAGAAATCTTCCAATATTAGTTGGCTCAGTTGCCCTAACCAATAAATATCTTTACAAGTTTTACTAGGGGTTGCTATAATGTGTCTTGTTCAAGCATCAATAGTAGCTGATCACACTAATCATCAAAGACATCACTATATAAGAATATATGACTGCATACAGGCTGTATAGGTTAGAAGTCACTCAATCGATCATAGAGAATTACCTTATTCACCTTACACCCTCTTTTGGTGTAAAACACTGTAATCCCTTATTCTCATATCATACTCCAATTTTGGTGTAAAACATGCTAACATCCTCAAACTTCAGGCACCTTTTAGTTTCAACAAACGATTTGCAGAATTTGATGGTTTCGAAGAAGCAATCCTTAGAGGCTTGAACATAGAAGTTTAAGGGAACAAATAATTCACATGCATGAGAAAGATTTAGTGTGTCAAGGAGAAATCATAAATATTGAATAAGAGGAAATTGGAGACACTCAATGTGCTGTGAATGAAACTAGAAACGATTTAATAAGAGCTCATCTTAACTTGTACAACTCTCCATTAGATGTAACTCTTGTTGATGAGGAGGAGGAGGCTTTTTCAAACTAATGCTCAAAAGTTACTCTTTAACCATTCTCTACGGAAGCAATGAGTCATACTGACTTGGTCGAAGGATGGAGATAGGAATACCTCTTTCTTCCATAAGTTCACGACCTCAAAAAAGGAATATTAACATAATTGTTTCCCTCAAAGATGAAATGGGAATATTAATTGATACTCAATAAGGACTGCTAAATGAAGCTTACAAAATTTTTTCTCAAACGTGAGGAGCTCCTTCAATTCTAATGCGACTTCTTTTGTCCCTCTCATTAGATCCATCATTGGTGGTCAAATTCTTGCCTCAGATGTGGACTTATTAGCTAGACCTATCACATTTAGGGAGGCTGAGGAAGTTATTTTTTCTCTGGATCCTAATAAAGTCCTAAGACCTAAGGGCATGAATGGATTCTTGTATCAAGGATCTAGTCGCTAGTAAGGCACATAGTGTTTTATGTACAGTAATGGATCTAAAGGAAAATATTGAAAAAGGTAAACAAAACTTTCTTATACCTCATCTATAAAACTCATTCCTCTAGCTTATTTAATCCTGAGGATTTCATTGGTTGGGTGGACCAGTGCATAAAATCAGTATCCTTCAGTGTCTTGATCAATGGTGAACCTTAGAAACTCTTTAAGGTAGTAAGAGGCTTGAGGCAAGGAGATCCCATGTCTCCTTACCTCTTTATCTTAGGAAATAAAGACCCCACCTTCAAACTCTCTTCTTGACAAAAGAAGGAAAAAGTGAAAAGTTAGAAAAGACTAAGGTGGCCATCATGTTCATTAAGTGTTTTCAAATTCTTCAATGAATCAACAGTGTTCACGAACTGTTTGTAGATTCTTAAATGAACTAACATGTTTATAAAATGTTGCAAATTCTTAAATTTTTAGGAATGTGTAGTACTACATAGCTATTCGTTTGGTTGCAGGAAAAGTAAAGGAACCTCCAAAATGAAAGCTTACTAGTAGATGCATTATGGTAGAAAACATTGACAAATGGCCACTAAGTTATTTATATTTTTACAGAGAAAAAAACATTATTACAGTGTACTTCGTGTTTTATTGAGATAACTTATATTATTGTAAGGCCTAAGTGTGCATGCAAGTGCTTTAAATACTCAAAATATTGCAAGGTTTGTGTTGAACCTTGGAAAAGACAAGTTTCATTTTCACTTATTGAAAAAGAGCAATAGTAAATTTGAGATTTGCAAGTGGATTTTAGAAGTAAACCTAACAAGGGCTAATCAGCAGTCTCAACTGATGAAATCAAAAACCACTTTCGTTTTGTAATTGATGAAAACGAACATGGGCTAATCAGCAGTCTAAAACTAAAACATATAGCAGATGCAATGAAACACGCAATCCACGTGATTCAACAACACTAGTCCTGTCTAGAAGTCCACAACATCAAATTCAATCATTAGATACCCTTCTCTAACATTGACCTAACCCTCATTGGAAGACCACATAGTCTTATAAATCCTGCAGCATCAGCCTGATTATATATCTGCCCACCCTCAAATGAAGAAATGTCCTCCCTATAAAGACTATAGGGACTCGTCCTCCCTGTTACAGAAAAGGAACCCTTGTATAATTTCAGGGTTACTGAACCAGTTGTTGTTGCTGTGACCTTCTCCATGAATGCATGCATTGAATCACGAAGAGGATCAAACCACCTGCCCGCATAAACCAGCACTGCATATTTAAGAGCCAGAGAATCTTTAACTTGCACTGTTTCTCGGTCAAGTGTCAAAGACTCCAGCTCGCGAACAGCAGCAAATAGGATGGTCCCTCCAGGAGTTTCATACACACCACGGCTTTTCATACCAACAAGTCGGTTTTCAACCATATCAATACGGCCAATTCCATGCCTTCCACCAATCTCATTGAGTTCAGACAGTAAGGATGCAGGGGACAGCTTCTTTCCATTTACTGAGACTGGAAGCCCTGAAACTATGCCTATCACAACATATCTATAGAAGAATATTGGAAGGGAAAGAAGAATTAGCAATGGAAGAGAATATTACAAAAAATAGTTCCAGTGACTGATAATTACTCTGGTTGGATAGGTGCATCTTCTGGATCTACTGTCATCATGTACATATCTTTCTTAGGCTCATTTGCCGGATCTTCCAAAATGTCACCCTAAATGTTGCAATTCCATTGAGTAGCAGGAAAGAAGATAAGCAAAAATTATGGAAGTAAAAATGAAAGCTTATTAGGAAATAATAGCAAATATTAGGCTCATTTGCCGGATCTTCCACAATGTCACCCTAAATGTTGCAATTCCATTGAGTAACTGGAAAGAAGATAAGCAAAAAAGATGGAAGTAAAAACAAAAGCTTATTAGGAATTAATAGCAAATATTAACAGTCAAGGATGTAAGACCAAAACTTTCAATTGTTATCATATGGAGGTTGACCTTTTCCAAAGTTATCAGTTGTATAGTTCTATAAAATACAAATACATACACACCCACACACTTGTGTGTCTGACATGTAAGTTATCATTGATATGTAATTAACAGATGATGCACAAACAGTTAAATGTGTACAACAGAACATCTCTATCATGTCTCTGCAACGTTTAAAGGTGAAAATGCAACTTCTCCGTAAAAAACTGAAAATTCATATAAGAAGATTTCCAGTAATGCATCATAATATTATTTTAAACAAACTGTTATATTGTTGAGACTAGGTTCCAGCAAAAATATAGTGAGAGGAGGGGTAATCCGAAAGGTAGCAAAACAGTTAATATGACAGGATGGTGAGGGTAAATTGGGAAGTAATAAGGTGAGAGTTAGTTACGGGGAGAGAATATATTGTGGTGAGAATAGAAGGTGTATCATTAGGTTATGATATTGAGTGTCTAATGATTGTATGGAGGTTCAGCTAGCCCTCAAAGCCTAGCTAGGGAATAACACTGCCCAGTATTCATTTCATCTTCATATTCATCTTTACGCTGTACTGCTGCTGTGTTTTTGGTGTTCTGTAGCTGTTGTGAGGTGTTTGCTAGTGCAGGTAATTGTTGTTCTGGGCTGGGTCATTGTTAGAGTAGGAGGTCTCTAACAAATTGGTATCAGAGCGAGGTTGCGGTGGGTATGATATTCACGAGAATGGAAGCTAGAATCGATAACGTGGAGAAAGAGATGTTGCGAATAATGGATGATATCGCTGGAATCGAAACTAAGTTTGATAAAATGTCAGGGGACATTGCCTCCATATTCGAAGTCTTAAGGAGAACAGAAAACAAGGGGAAGGAGAAGGAAGTCATTGGTGAAGATGAAGAAATCTTGCAGCAAAAATTTGAGGGAGAAATATCTGCGCAAACTGATTTAATGTGAGGAGAGAAGAACCTTCGGAAGCTGGAAATTCCTCTATTCTATGGAGAGGATCCCTTTGGCTGGGTGTTTAGGGTGGAGCGTTATTTTGAGATGAACGGCGTAACTCAGGAGCGTTGGTTACCAGCTGCAGCGGTGTGCATGGAAGGTGAAGCTCTGAGTTGGTATCAATGGAGGCAGAACTGGTCACCCCTAGCTGACTGGGTGTCGTTCAAGAGAGCAGTGATTCGTAGATTCGGAAGTGCAACGGTGGGAAACCCGTTAGCGGAATTACTGAAGATTCCGCAGTTAGGAACGGTAGCTGATTATAATCAGCGGTTTGAGGTAGTAACGTCGATGTTGAAGGACGTCTCGGTGGAGGTGGTGATGACGGCTTACGTGAATGGTTTGAAGGAGGATATACGTGCGGAGCTGATGATGGTCCAGCCAGATTCGTTGGTTCAAGTCATGAAGCTGGCCCAAATGACAGAAGGCCGAAACTGGGCCCTGTGGGAACAGTCTTCCAGAAACAGCAAAAGTTCGAGAGTTGTTGGAGGGTCTGGAGTGTCGGGTTCTCAAAACTGGGGTGTGAAGAGGACTTTCTCGGCTAGCCCTAACTCGACGGTTGCCCCTTAGATCTCTAATCAAAAGTCGTTCGATGAAGGGAAGGCGCCGATTCCGGCGGCGAACTCCAATATCAGAACAGCTCCAGTTCAAGGCCGATCACCGGAGCCATGGGGGTCTAGTTCAACTGTCGATGGCTGAAGATCCTTTCGCAAATAGCACTCTTTTCCTTTCAAACGGTTGACGGCGAAAGAACTACAACGAAAGAGGATGCAGGGTCTTTGTTACCGATGTGATGGGAAATATACAGAGGGGCATGTGTGTGGTGAGAAGCAATTCCATATCCTCCTAGCTGATGAAGAGCAACCGATAGAGCTACAGGAGGAAGAGGAAGAGTTAATCAACCAGGTAATGAGTTTTCAACCCTATGTGACCGAAGAAACTGCTCCGACTCCACCTGAGTTGGCACTATCGGCTGCTTCTCTTAAGGGAGTAATGGGTCCACAAACCCTAAAACTCAGAGGAACCATTGCGGAAACAGATATAGTAATTTTGGTGGATAGTGGAGCGTCGCATAATTTCATCCGAAGAGGGTTGGTTGCAGATTTGAAGGTAGCAGTGAGTCCCACGAACCCTTTCCGAGTCAAATTGGGTAATGATTGTCGTGTGCAGAGTGTAGGCATTTGTAAAGGGGTAGAGGTCCGGATACAAGAGATGATAGTAAAGCAAGATTTTTTTCCTTTTGAGATGCATAGTGTTGACGTTATCCTTGGAGTGACATGGCTGGAAACTTTGGGAGACATTCTGCTCAATTGGAAGAAGCAGATTATGAAGTTTGAACATGGGGGACAGAAGGTCAAACTATATGGGGAGACAGTTTCGAAGACTAGGGTCACCTCACTTAAAACTGCTTTCAAACTTTTACAGCATGGGGCAGAAGGCTTTCTTCTGGAATTTGGTGAGCAGGAAGAGTTGAATGAAGAAATAGTGGGAGAGGAAAGGGAGATACAGCACTTGGAAAAATTACAAGATTACAATCAGTTTGATTCTTCAGTGGGAGAAGAAATCCAGAGGGTATTACTGAAGTTCAGCAGTGTGTTTAATAGTGCTACCAAGCTGTCACCGAAGAGGCCAACTGACCATGTTATACAGCTGGAACCGGGGTCCAAACCACCAAATGTCAGACCTTACAGGTATCCCTATTATCAGAAAAATGAGATTGAGAAGTTAGTTAAGGACATGTTGGAATCAGGTATCATCAGACCAAGCAACAGTCCATACTCTAGTCCAGTGTTGTTGGTAAGAAAGAAGGATGGTGGATGGAGGCTGTGTGTTGATTACAGAGCCTTGAATAGGCTGACAATTCCAGATAAGTATCCAATCCCTTGTATTGATGAGATTTTT
>JAOSBM010000205.1:26748703-26761339 GCA_027568955.1 Erythroxylum tenue
ATCAATGGTAATGGTAATCATTCCTTCATCTTAACCAACCATCATAATTATAATGATTATATCCATTCCCATTTCTCACTATATTTATTCCTATTCCTATTCCCATTACCCTCTCCCAACCAAGCGCCCCCTAAGACTTTCATAGATGTATCTTCCTTTTGGTGAAGAGAAATCCTTAAACATATTCTTTTAGTTACTTAAATACTGTCTAAAAATTTCTTGATCATATAATATACTAAGGGCTCATATCAAGCTCACACATATATAAATATATTCAAAATCTTTCAGAGCTTCTAAAGACTCCCTTTAAGGCCATGTTTCTTCCCACAACTCAATCGTGATATACTTATATTAAAAACCAACTCAAATTCTTATTAGATAAATAAACTAACTATTATAATGACTAATTTTAGGATACATTAGGTTAGTTAATCTTCTTTCAATGATTAACTAGGGGATGTTCTGGTGGTGTTTAAGCTAGTTGAACACCCAATGCTCGCTATATAATTTTTAAATAATCTCAACAGTGAATCAGCCTAAACCCCTCAACTAGTTAATGGTTCATCAATTAACACTTTGACTAGATAAAGACAAATGACCCATTAAATAACCTTTCGTTTTGTTTTAAATTTTTAGTAGCCAACTAATATCTTTAGGATGACTAAACTCATATAGAAAATAATTTTAAAACATTAATTCTCATGGATTTTTAAGGGTTTATTTATAAAACACACTCTTTTAACAAAAACTTAATTCAAAACTAGGGATGTCAATTCTGTCCCAGTTCAGCCCGATTTTGGCCCAAGCGGGCCAGGGGCCAAAATAGTTTAGCCTGGTTGGAACAACAAAAATGATGTCATTTTGTAATTCTTTTAAAAAAAAGTAAGGATAGGTCGGGCCGGGTAACAAGCCAGTCAGCTAGCTCCGGCCTGCGGACCATCCAACCAGGCCCGAGCCCGACCTAACCCATTGACAACCCTATTCAGAACAATTTCAAATTTTATCCAAAGTTGTGTTAATATCAAAAAGTTTTATCTAAAGTTCAAACAAATTTTCTATTGATTATTAAAAGATATACATATTATATCCTACATGTAAATGATCATACAATAGTGGAGTTCCTAATTTATTTAAATGACTATTATAAGGTTAGAAGAAATTTTATATTGATTGCTAAATATGGAAAGACTTCATTCTTTTTTGCTACTAGTTCACTTAACATAAATTGCTTTGAAACTCTCTTGAATGTCTCATGCCATTTGTGTTTCGGTGTTTTACTCACGCTCTTATTAACAAATGTTTAGCACAAACCAATTAAATAGAACAAACAAGAGAAATATGACAAAGCCAATTTTTTATTGATATATACACAAAAATACAATACAAAGGAACTCAAGTTACTTCCTTCTTACAGTACTCCATAATATAACCACTCAAAAGACTCTCTACCTGAAACTCTCAACAAGAATTTTCTCTCAAAGCTCTAAACTCTCTTATATATGATTGAATTTATTCGATATTGCAAATGAATTATAAAGGATTTCTTTATAAAACTCATAAGAACTTAGCGATTAAGTAAGTTGAAACTACCCACTTTCTTCGCTAACCCATTAAGTTAGTATGGAGTTACTCATTTTATGCCACTAACTCCTCTTTTGCACATGAGAAATATGTTTAGAGGATGCCAATTCATTACCACATCATTTGATCCACTTTTCCACTACTTGAAGAAGTACTCCCACTTTTTTTAACCCACAACTTTCATATTCTTATCATATGTTGCCATATTATCATCTCTTGAAGAAATATGTCTTGATAAGACTTTGGTTTATTCATCTTGTCCATCTAAGCATATTCACAATGTAGTCACATTACTCTAAGACATAAGTTAGCAACATATTGAGTCATTGTGTAATAAACCATATATATTTATATAGCTTTTGACCTTCTTGTCAAAGTTATGCTCCTTCTCTTACCTTTAGACTTTACATGACTTAGTTATGTGCTTCATCCTTGATCTCACATTTGAATTTTGCCTCTCATGGAAGATTTTTGCTAATGCACACTAATGTATGTTATTGCTTGCTTAATCTCAATCTTTTGCCAATATTGCCCACTTTTTCTTACCTACTTACAAATCTTTACCTTATTTCATTATTAATATGCCATCTCTATATCAATATGAGTGTCAAGCATTGGTAAAGGTTCACCAATACTTGCATAATTTCCTATTTGGATTTAAAATTTTAATAAACTACCCCTCGTGAAAAACTTGACACCCTCGTTGAAATAATATATAAGAACTCCTTTGTGAACATTTCTCTCATAGAGTTAATCTTTATTTTCATTAGGACATCACCTATGTATCATTTTTCCTCTTCGTCGGAACTTATTACTTGGATGCTCCTTTATTGCATAATTAACAGGGTAGACTTCTTTCGTTAAGTCCTCACCTTCCTTTCCTTAATCATTTATAATACGAAATTGATTTACTTCACTCTCATTTCATTTTAGGAATTCAGGAGTAAAATGTGACTCTTCATAAATTAAATAAGCAATATCTCATTTTAATTATATCTTCGAGTTGCAGAGAGAAGTTTCACACACCTTCTCCTTGCCTTGCTTTAAACTATTTTAAGTTATATCATTCTTCTTGCCTTCACTGCTAGTTTAAATGGGTGGTGGTATTTGGAAGTCTACTATGGCATCCAGAGTCATTTTCTGCTAGATATGTCCTTTATATTTTGCTTTTGAAACTTAACTTGTACTTAACCCTACAAGATACTTATGAATTTGAACAACTTTTCTTCTCCTACATATTTTGCACATCCAACATCAAAGATGTGAATTTTCTCAAATACTCTCACACTAAGTTCTCTTGCTTTTATTGCCTTAAAGCTTCTTTTACAAGCTAAGAAGCGTTCTTGGAAAGGAACTAGTTTATTAGCTCCTTATTCATTTTTTCCCAAAGTGTCAATGGAAGGTCTACTCACATTAATGTCACTATAAGTTCACGTCCTCCACTATAGCTTTACATTGTCCACCATATATATTTTTATGATTGGCACATTCTCCAAATTGGAACCTTTATTTTTATAAAATATTGCTCTATATCTCACAAGAAATTTTTGAGCTCTTTGGCACTCTACTTATCATTAAAAACTTGCAACTTTTGCACCTTCACTAAAGTGCTTTTCAATCAAACTTTTGGTTCGTGCCTAGATATAACACATTTAAGCGTTAACAAGATATAGCTCATCTACACATAAGCTCTCTTAGTTTCTCGAAGCTCTAACACCAAAACTTCAAATGTTATAACCAAGGAACTATATCCTCCTCTTTTAGGGCCAGAGAATCAACAAGTGCCTCTATTCTAGCAACTCTTTTTGCAAGATTGCTTGCACCAACCATTGTTTACCAATAATGAAAGAACTCATCACCGAGCTCTAATACTATTTATCATGGGAACTTTCTTGGAGCAGCTAAATTGAGAAAAATTGTCTAAGTCCTTATGTGATAATCAAGTTTTAGTTTACAAAAGCCTACCCTCGTGATCACTAACTAACAAGTCTATTTGCTTTCTAACATCTTATTCCACTCATGTTTTGATGTTCCACTCATACTTTAATCATACAAGTCTTTCGCAAAATCAATCAAATGGGATAAACAAAAGATAAACAATGAAGCCAAATTTTTATTGATTTATACACAAAGAAACAATATAAAGGAACTCGAGTTACATTCTACTCGAAGCACTCTATAATATGACCACTGAAAAAACTCTCTACTTGAAGCTCTTAACAAGAACTTCGTCCCAAAGTTTTTAACTCTCTTACTGATGATTAAATGTACCTAATGTTACAAATGAACTATAAATGATGCTTTTAAATAGCCTTTAAGAACTTAGAAACCAAGATAACCACTAACCTACTAAACTACCATTTCTTCCACTAATTCTACCAAGATTGTGGAGAGTTATCCACTTTAGGCCATTAATTCCTCTTTTCCATATGAGGAATGTGTTCGAAAGATTCCAATATGTTGCCACATCATCTGACTCACTTTCACACTACTTAAAGAAGTGCCCCCATTTATATAGTAATGCTCTCACTTTCTTATCCCACTAGTTTCATGTTCTTACTATGTGTCGCCACATCTTTGCCTTTATGAGCCTTTAGTTTAGCTATCCCGAGCTATTTTTGTACATGGTTCATCCAAGCACGTCCATCATGAAGTTACCTTACTTCATGACCTAAATTACCAACAATCTTGTAATAAATATTATAGATTTACATATTTTTCGACATTCTCGCCTAAGTTAAGTGTGTCTTCGCACCCTCAAACTTAGTATGATTTAGTTGTCTTTTATCTTTTGTCTCGTATTTGAATCTTACCTCTCGTTGAAGATTTTTTTTCAATTTGCATTGATACAAGCCAACATTTACTTACGTTCGAACTTTCATCAATATTATTTGTTTTGCCTCAACTAGTTGCAAGTCTTTACTCTGCTCCATTATTGACATGCATCTTCATGTTAATTCGAGTGCCAAACATTGATCAATACTTGTGAATACTTACACAATTAATCATTTTAAACTTAAGGATCTAACAATAAATTTGCATTTTTCTATATTGAAATTGGATAAAATGAGTGGCAAGTCCAAAACTATGTCATATTTCTGAATCTATCTATTCTATGGGAACAGATCCTCTGTTCCCGTAAACCAATTCTTACTATGTTTCACTAAACTTTATCCACACATTTATATGAGACCGCACACAAATATATAAATAAAATTAAATGGCACATGATTAGAACACGCTAAATGACAAATAAGATTTCATGTGCTATGCTACATATCTAAAAATGATACGATAAAATGGTGCAGACCAGTGCATTTAATTAACCATGTTCGGTGAGTTTATGGACTTCGAAATAACTGCAACCGTTCTCACTAAGCATTATTCATATTAAAGATTTCTTAGTCAGACTGCCCTCATGAATCATGAAAAGTCTGTAATTCATTTTTTTTTTGTGTAAGCGAAAGTAAAACAAACAACCCAGAAAAAAAGGGGAGCTACTGACATTTAAAAAGAACGCCAAACTTATCAGCAAACAAACCAATGCTAACCTCGGAGGAGGAACTTCCAAAAACTGAAAGGAGGTAGAGGAACAACTACCCATTTTTGCAAGCCTATCAGCGACTTGATTGCCTTCGCGCAGGCAATGAATAATGTTAACATGTCAATCCCAGTGTAACATTGCTAAAATATCACCCAACAAGTTAGCATGAGGATGAACCAGAAAATGACTATCCCGAACCAAACGAATCGCTTCTTGAGAATCGGAACAAAGGACGATATACCTGTGCCCCCTATCCTAAGCCGAGAGGAGACCAAAGAATATTGCCGACAACTCTGCAATCATATTAGTGGCAGTGCCAATATTGTCATAGAAACCCCCCAACCAAGTACCATTCGAATCCCGAAGAACACCGCCAAATCCAACCTCACCTGGATTACCCCGTGAGCTCCCATCAACGTTAACACAGATGGCATCAGCCACTGGAACGGTCCAGCCCACCCAACGCCTGACAGGAGCATCTCTATGGCCCATAGTGCCCACCGACATATTCCAATCAACAAGCGCACAATGTAACTGAGACAGGAGCGGGCAATCAACATCTGGATCTCCAAAGGTATCATGGTTTCGCATGAGCTAAATAAACCATATACCAGTGAGGAAAACAATATTAAGCCAACGACCAGTTCCTAAATTAGAGGAATCCCTACTCCATTTTTTGAACCAAGACACACACGAGCCGGAGTAGAAAAGAGGGGGCAAGACGCCATTAAAAATAAGAAACCATACTTGGCGTGCCTTCAAACAGTCACGAAACAGATGCTCTATTGATTCGACTCCTGAATTACGCCGACGACACATACCTGAAGTGTCCAAGTGGCGAAGGTGACGAAACTCTTGGGATGCCTACAGTTGTTCCCAGTTCGGATTGGATGTAGATCTGAAAGCTTTGCTGTTATGAGAAGTTCGGTTCCTAGCTTGGCTTATTCAATTTTTCACCGAAAGTTAATTATCCAAAAGAGCCACAAGTCTAAAATTCTACGCCCAAACGAAAGTGTAAACGCAACTGCATTTTCGTAACTTATCTTACCCATTTGTCGATCAACATAATATGTTTTATGCGACCAATTATTTCATCTTATGTCCACTGAAAATGTTAGTTCGCATCCATTTCTAAGCGGAAATGAAAGAACTTTCCACTGCTATTTTTAATAGTGAAAGGAATGTAAACCTGGTTATGGTTAATTGTTGCAAACAACCATAAGCACCGATTCAACACAGAGCATGCAGATTCAAAAGGAGAGGATAACCTGTGGTCCCTATCGAAATTATCACATGACCAACTATCTATTACAGCAGCATCCCACGCGCAACATATATGCAAAGTGAATTTATTAGTAATAGCATCGGCCATTAGATGAACCCACCTTTATTCTCCCTGGAGTTGCAATGAACATGTGATGAGTGAAATTAATTGGCATTTACAATTTAATCAAATTGATTCCATTCTGGTAGATATGATACGGCCAAATATCCAAAACTTATCAGAAGCACCAATAAAGAAATGGTGAGGAGCTTGGTTCAGAAATCTCCAACTCTGCATTCAAACTATATAAACGGGATTTCTAGGACATGTACGGTAACAGTTATCTTGGTTGTTAAGCATTACATTACGAAATGCATGATGGTTAGCTAAAGTTTCCATGACAGTCGTTGGATAATATGTCCAGAAGTGGAATATTAATTTAGCTAGCTACTTAAGTTAGATAGATCGTCGGCTACTCAGATCACCAAGTTACTGGAAAAATGAACTTTTAGTATCGCAGTCCTATCGGCATTCCAAACCTGTCCAAGCGACCAGACCCTGGATAAGCTTTGCTGGTAAAGCTTGCATGTAAACTAGACGCTCTCTGTGCACTACTTGATCTTGGCTCACCGTAGCCATTCACCGAGTACCTCTTCGCTGAAGCTGACCTCTCATACTGAGGCCTTTGTTTTGGAGCACTAACTGATCTAACTTTGGCCCGTGAAGATTCAGTATAAGACATGTAATTGGGGTAATCAGAACAACCACTAAGGAAGCTCCTGGAGCTATCACTCTTCGCGGGAGTGAAGGGGCTTCTACCAATTCCCCCAAACTGTGGGCTGTTTTCAGCTGTGCAAAATACCTCATCAACATCTTCAGAGAGTTTCAGAGGACTTGACGATTGGATTTCCGCACCAGAGGAAGGACTCGGAAATGTTTGATGGGTTGTTGAGTCTTTTGAAGTTGTGAAGCTATGGCTGTATTGATCAGAAGGAAGGGTATTATGAGAAAAGTGGAAGAGATTTCTACGTCCAGGAGTGAAGTGGGGCTTTCCATTATCAATTTCAAGGATCTTGTCACTGATCTCAGTTTCTGTAGTTCCAGATCTCGGCAAAGGCACCTGGTGCTCCAAGAATTGTTCGTCCATTCGACGTTCTGACCAATTAAAGGACACGTGTGGTTTGTCCAAATCACCCATGACCCTACCATTAGTTTTTGATCCACTTCTCTGCAATGTTTGAAAACAGGAACATTATTTAGCCACTATAGCAAGGTCTAATAATCCACCAGCTTCCAGTTTTAAACTATATACGATAATACCTTCAACACAGATGACAATGATTGGCTTCTTCCGGTCTTAGTTCTGATCTCATATTTCTCAGGGGTGGGTGGACCCTGTATAAGTAAAACAATATCCATAACAAAAATGTTCAAAAATGGAATTCGTAGCCACCATACCACATTACTTGATGCAAAGACAAGGTCTAATTTCTTGATTTTAAAGCGGTCGAACAAAAAATCCTTCTCATAAATGATAAAACCATAAAAAGATGGCTTACAGGGTGAAGGAAGTGAGAGGACTTGCAGCTTGCAAGTCCTCGTGAGGATTCAGAGATTGGTACACGTCCTGCACGTGCTCGTGCTCGTGCTCGTGCTTGAGCTCGCAACAATGAATGCATTCTATGAAGCCATTCCGCAGTTCTCTTCCTCTCAATGTGACCCCTTACCAATGCTTGAAGCCTTACCAGTGCTTTTAGTGCCCGTAAAGCTCTCCTTGCCTTTCAGATAGACAGAAATACAAGTCAGTTGCCAAAAATCCTACCATTTTCAATCCATCTTTGTCAATTACAGTCCTCATTTACAAAAGAAAATTAAATCACATATAGTCAATTTTGGCATTTGAAAAAAAAAACCATCTAATTTGAAAATGGCGCCAATCATCTCCTTTATTTATCCTTTGTTAGCCAAAAACCATTTGACAGAGACATCAAGAAGACAAAGACGTCTCACTAGCCGCCCACCCCCAACAAGAAGATAAGCAGCAACATACAAGACTTTTGACTCTGGAAGTCTTTAGTGGCCCCATATTAAACAACCTAACCAACCCAATCTCATCTCCAAAAAGTCATCCACCTGCACTTGAGGAAACATTTACAACTTTTTGTTATATGGACCCACGCTTCACATCACCAAAATTCAATAATCCTTCAACTTCAACTCAGTAGAAAGTTTGCATTTTGTAAACTAGACAAAAGGATCTTAATTAAAGACCTAGAGAAGAATCTCATCAACCAACCAAAATCACCGAGATGTCAGACAATTGTTAGAATATGGCCCCGCGTTCAACGCCACTTAAAAGACCCCACAAAATAGCAACAAACAAGTGGAACCATTCCTATTCTTGATTCGTAAGTACATAACCCAAATTCCGTCACCTTTAATGCTTGAAATCACAACACCACCAACCGATACTGAATTAAGTGAGAAAATTAATAGAAGGTCCTACTGGGGTTTTGGGGTCGGTGCACAACGCGCCCCCCGGTGCAAGGTAGTGACTAGTCCTCACAATAGTAGTATCCATTAATGACTAACTTTTCTAGGGGGGGATTGTGAACGGTTACGTTTAAGTGGGTGAGGTTGTTTAGAGTAAATCGACAAAGCGAAACAGCACGGTTTAAGTCAATGTGAAAACGACGAAGTTTCCAGTCTTCCCACCAGATTCAACGAATAATACGACACCATTTCAATCATGGACCAGGCAAATTTTGCCAACAACGACAATCAACCCCAGCAGCAACTGTAGAAGACGATGGAAATTGATTCGTTCCGATCAATCAATCTCAACAACAGACCAGAAAATGGATCGCGACCACTTAAACCAGAATATTAAAGAAACATCCAAAAAAACAAAGTACTTACATCAAGGTACGAACTTAGTTAGCAAATCTAGCAAAAAATCGAAAGAAACAAAGCTTAAAGCAACACTAGCATGTCCATGTCAGAGAAGAACCAGAAGACAAAACGTAATAAACAGGACACGTGATGGTTCTTCAGCGTACGTAGTTTTAAACTCAAGGTGATGAAAATTTGCTTATAAGGAATAATAAAATTGGAAAGCATAAAATTGCCGGGGTAATGAAATTGAAATATAGTAAGAGAGTGAAACTAACCAAATAACTTCGAAAAGCGGCTTGTATCTTTACAGCTGCCAAATACTCACGCAGTCCAAGGCGTCCGCTAACGTACGCTGCGGAGTTGCTCGTCAGTCTCACCACCTCCGCGGCCGCTTGTGCCGCCGTCTTTGCCTTCTCCACAACCTGTGCCTTGGCGGCGGCCACCGCGCACGCGTATTTGCCGGGGTCCTCTTCATCCTCGAATGAAACGCCGGTTTTAGGCGGTGCAGTGTCGTGGTATCGCTGGTGTTGATGATGATCCTTTTCACGGTAGGACTTGACAAAGCTCCATCTACGCTTCTCCTTCGGGCGTTGCTTATCTTCTGGAAGAGGGTGATCGGGCTTTTTGAGGCCGAGAACGGTACGGAACCACCGTGAGGCTTTGCCCATTGTGGCGTTGACGACGACTAGTAGTGGAAATGGTGGTTCTTCACATCCATATTGAGAGAGGTTATATAAGAGACAAGAAAGTGTATCGTGGACGTTAGTATTGATTGATAGTGGAATGGAAATGGGGGGATGGAAAGGTTTGGTTACAGTACAATACAAAACAAAACAAGTTGAAAACTGGAGTGGCATCTAAGTCCGCATTGCTATAATTACGCTTTTACCCAATCCCTTCCCCCATATCAGATCCCGTCTATCCTGTCACATCACGATTTGCAGCCTTTTCATCTTTAAAAATTTTTAATTTTTTTTACTAAAATCTTGATTTAATATATTTTATTTTATTCTTAAAACAAAATTAATATCAACATTTGGCAAATCTTTGGTAAACTAAAGTTTATATCTAATTCATCGAAAAACAAATTTTATGTATTAATTAAACTAATTAGGTAATACAATTTCATCAAATATGGTTTTAATAACGATAATTGAAAATGAAACATTTATTCTGGGAAAATAACGTTTTAACAAAACTTATATGTTCAATTTCATAGTATTTATGATTTTTAAATTAATGAGTTTGAGGAGATCCCCACGTAACCAATACATATATAATATGTTACTGTCACGTGAAAAATTAACGTAAGAAGAGTAGTCAGTCCACATGTCGGTATTGCAAAAAATGAACGCAAGCGCCAATCTATTGAAGAAGAAGTTTAAAAATGTTCGGTTATGATAACATATCCTATAAATTATAATCAATATAAATATTTTTTTTAGTCACTAATTAAATTCTTCCTTATATAATTTTTAATTAATTTAGTAATTATGTATTCAAATTAATACATCTCCTTTATTGTAACACACAACAATACATATATATAATAACTCATTTTTAAAAATTCTTGATATTAGGAATATCATTAGTAATAATCATATCATTAATATAGACAAATCAGAAATAGACATCAATTAAGGGTAACACCTATTCTGTTTCCATTCCGTGACTTCAAACTAAGAACGTGAACACAATAGAGCCAATTCTATTGCGTTCTTGGCAGGGTTAGGGTTTATATTTAATTAATGATATAAATATTCAATTTAAGATTCAGCTCGGCAGCTCACGGGTGGAGACTGGAGAGCAGTTAAAAGGTTTTTCCCCTCTCTGCAACTGCAGCTGGACGCACAGTGGCAGTAAGTAGTACATGTTAAACCAAAGGTTCCAAGCCTGAGAACGTATCTAGGGATCTCTCAGAAATCTTTCCAGTGTTACGTCTCTCCGGACGTGGTGTCGTGTCATGACATTTCATGAATTAGGTGATTCGCGTTCTTATGTTGTTTTCCTTTTCACCCTTGTTCACGTCAACGAGTCGGAGTAAAGCCAAGAGACATTTTCTCGGACATCGGCATTATCATCACTTAATCTGAAATTTTATAGAGTCTGAAAAGGTTCAATAATACACAACTTTTTTAACGTGTGCTTAATTAAGAGGTACAAAAAAAAGGGTATAAGTACAGAATAAAAATTAATGGTTAGTATGAACCTATTATTGAAAATCTAAGAGTTTCATTTCTTAGTTTTGGACAATCCTCCATTCCTCTAGAGGAATGGGAGTGATTGCACTATAATTAATTAAATATGATGAAATTAATTATTTATGGTAAAATCAATTAAATAATTAATTAAAATATTATAATTATTTAAAATATAATTATTCATTAATTAAAATATTACAATTAATTAATTAATTACAATATAATTAATTAAAAATTATTATTATTTATTTAATTACATTATATTTAATTAAAATATAACTAATTAAAATATAACTATTCGTTAATTAAAATATTAATTAATTAAAATATTATTATTTATTTATTAAATATTAATTAATTAAAATATTATTATTGATTAATTAAAATATTGTAATTAATTAAAATATTATTATTGATTAATTAAAATATTGTAATTAATTAATTAATTACAATATAATTAATTAAAATATTATTATTATTATTATTTACATTATATTTAATTAAATTATTATTATTAATTAAAATATAACTATTATTAATTAAAATATTATTATTAATTAATTAATTGCAATATAATTAATTAAAATATAATTCATTCATTAGTTAAAATATTGTAATTAATTAAAATATAATTCATTTTGTAATTAATTAATTATAATATATTTTTCAAACTAACTACTATCAAAGATAGTGATAATCATTCTTTCATCTTAACTAACCATCGTAATTATAATAATTATATCCATTATCATTCCTCCTTATATTCATTCTCATTCTCGTTTTCGTTACTTTTTAAGAACTAAGCACCCCTTACTTTTTTGCTCCGGAGATTCAAACTTAGTTCTGAGTTCCAATATGGTTTCGACACTTTCTATTTGATTTCGTGGACCCCGCTCAGAGCCCACATGTATGGGTCCGGTAGTTGTTGAGAGACAAGGTGAGTTGAACTTGCGGCACAGAATACATGGACTAGTCAACCCACGTTCTTTGACTGCTATTAGGCCATCAAAAAATGCATCTCATGGAGGAGAAACCAATGTTATGAATACCGTACCAGGCTCAGTATCGGATTGGGCTCTGGAACGGAACTGTACCGGTATCGGTCGGTACCGGGTACCGTTTCGGGATATTTTTTAAATTTATAAAATAGT
>JAOSBM010000205.1:26764194-26776161 GCA_027568955.1 Erythroxylum tenue
TAAATATTTTCATTATATGTTTATAACTTTATAATTATTTACTTATGAATAAATATTTTAAATAAATAATTTAAAAATATTCATTAGACAACATCAAATAAGTAAACCACAAATACTTTGACATTAATAACTGAATAGCATAATAAATTACAAACAAAGTTAAACTAAAACACATATACATATATATTAATAGTCAAGTAGTAGAACTAAATTAAAAAACAGAAGAAAAATATAATTAACTATTAATACAGAGTCGAAAAATTTAATAATCAGGTAGATCGGTTCCATCTTTACCAATATTAGTAAAATATTCGCCAAAATTGTATTTGACGAATTTGGTTGTGGTAGTGGTTAATGGATTTGATGGGATCTTTGTTTGAGAATTCAAGCTTGTTCAGCTGCAGTATAAGCACGACGACTAGGATCTCTAATTTGATTAAAGCCTTTTGACATAATTTTAATTTCTTCTTTCCATTGCATGAAAGCCAACTTCTGTCTCTGAATCTCCATCTTCTATTTATTCATTTCAAGCACTACTTGTCTATTTTCGTTTTGTTGTTTCAGTAACTCAATAAGCTCCCGGTTTTTATCTCTAAGATTATTTATCTCATAAGAATATTTTCCCTCCATTTTCTCTTCGGTTTGGCCTTCTTCACCCAATAGGCCCTTTGGATTAAGAGCCACTGACTTCGTCATTGTTCAAATTTATACTGAAATCAGAAAGCACAGGAGATACCAGTACTTAAGATTCAAGTGTTAGACTATCATATTCTAATGACACATAGTTGGAAGTTTGCCTCTGGTAAATTTGTCTTGGTGAGATGACATCATTGTTAAAATTTTCAAAATCTTTGACAATGTTCCATATATGATCATATTTGAAACCTGTTTTGCAGTTAACATCTTGCATTAATAACCCCTTCACATAATCCAACTGCAAAAAATGTATATATGTTTGTTAATTATCCAGCCACCAAGTGTATATAAAATTGCAAAAACTAAAAATTTAGGAAACTCACAATATCTTGATCAGATGCACCACAAGGATTCATATTCTCCATTTGTTTGATGCATGCTCGTAATTTTTTAACAGTATGTGCTATTTTTCACCATCTCTCTTATAAAGATCTCTTGTTATGTTGCTCCTACCCATCAGTCACCTTGTTATTATATGCCTCCTCAATTTTTCCCCAAAAGGGGTCAAAAATTTGATGCTTCCCAACAACCAGATCTTACGAAATCTCCCTATAAATTCGACATAGGAGCATATCTTCACTATTACTGTATCTAGTGGATCGAGAAGCCATTTTTCTTCAAGAGTTGATGTGCTAGTGAGAATGTAATATTTAGGATGAATAAAAGTGAAATACTTGGTTTGAAATGGTGATTTGCTTAGACACTCTATGTTTCATATTTATAGACCTGAAGATGAATACTATCATTATCTCAAGCATCTGACTGGATTTCATCATCATCCCAACCGTTGGATGGATTACATCCTTAATCATTTGGGAACTTGTCATCAACCTTATCTACGTTAGATAAAATTGATGGACTTCATTCAAATCTCAACCGTTCGACTAGATTTCATCATCATCTAAACCATTGGATGGATTACATCCTTAATCATTTGGGAATTTATCATCACCATTATCGACATTAGATAAAATTGATAGATTTCATCCAAATCTCAACCGTTAGATGGATTTCATCACAAAATTAACCATTGGATAGATTTTATTAGCATCTCAACCATACCAAGAACTTCTATAAATACCATCCTTTACTAAATTAAACATTCATCAATTTATTGTAATGCATTATAATATTTGAGGTCTTTCTAATATCAAATTCCAAAACAAGCTATCATCTTCATTTCATCGTCATCATCATCAAGTGATGATGAACTTGAGTTGATGATGCATAGTACAATTGAAGATGAAACAATCATTTATAATTTGATACAAAAAAATAATTTAGCAATTGAGCTTTTTCGCAATCAACAAAACAACCAAGGTGGGCATCGTGGCTCCATCCCAACGTATATAGTGATCAACTGCGATCACAAAGCTATAGATCCCAATTTGTTTTTAGAATATTTATGCAAAAATTTGTGATATAATGATAATATGTTTTGGCGACAATATTGAATGTCCCGAAGTTTATTCCTTCGTATTGTTAATGCTGTAAAAGAGCATGATAACTATTTCCAACAACGAAGAGATGGATTTGGTAGACTTGGATTATCAACTCTACAAAAAATAACTACATTCTGGATGTTAGCATATGGTATATTGCTACGGATGAGTACGTTAATTGAAGGCTTCAGGAGATTCTGTCGTGTTATTATCGAGATTTTTGTAGAGCTATATCTTAGATCATCAAATGCGAATGATATTGCAAGGCTTCTTCATATTGGTGAGCAATATAGTTTACGAGGAATGTTGGGTATTATTGATTGGGTAGTCTCGATTGTATGTATTGGAAGTGGAAATTTTGTCTTACGCTTGGTCGGGATAATATGCTGAACATTCCGGATCACCAAATATTATTCTTGAAGCTATCTCTGACTATAATCTATAGATATGACACATCTATTTTTGTATGCTAGGTACAAATCATGAAATTAAAGTGTTGGAATCATCACATTTACTTTCTAATTTGGCTAAAGTTATTGCTCTTCATCCTCATTATGTTATTCAAGGAAAATAATATAATATGGGATATTATTTAGCTGATGGGATTTATCCAAAATGGTCCACCATTGTGCAAACAATTCATGAGCCACGTTCGTAAAGAAAAAAATATTTTGCAATAAGACAAGAGTCATGTAGCAAGGATGTGGAGCATGCATTCGGAGTTCTACAATCATGATTTGCGATTATTGCAAGATTGACATGTTTTTTCTTCTTAAAAGAGTGTTGCATGATATTATGATTGCATGCATTATTATGCACAATAGGATAGTTGAGGCTGAATGCGATCTCAATGGACAAATCACAAGTGTAACTGAAGCTCTAGAATCGACTGTAGAAAAGGTAACAGATGAAAATATTTGATTTCAACAATTTCTTGCCCAGTATAAACAAGTCAAGGACAAAAATATGCATATCAAATTAAGGAATGCATTAATAGAACATTAATGGGAACAATATACTAATTCAGAGAATTAATAGATTACGTTATGTGTATTTTTAGCGGTGGTATTATCTTTTAATTTTTTTGGTGTAATGAATATTTTGTGCCTTTTTTATGTCAAAATGTTTTTGATTTATGAAATTCAATAAAATTTGATGGTTAATATTACGTAATTATATTGTCATTAATATATTTAAATAATATGAAATAGTGCAATATATCTCATATATTATTTCATTTAGTATTATCAAATAACAAATTATAGTTTTCAATTATTTATTATTTATTATTTCTTAACATAAAAATAGAACAACAATAATGTTGTGAATAAAAATGTACACATAAAATAAAGTTGGGTTAATTTTATAAAGTAATTTTAATAATAAAACATGAAAGGTAAAAAGGAATATGTGTAAAAAATAGAGATGTGGGTTGGAGTGAAAAGTAATGTAACTTCTCCAAAATGGAGGTTAGAGAAGCCCTAAAGATGTAAATTTTATAGTCCTTAACTCTATCAAGTTTTAATCATAGCTCACTCAAGTTTTCACACTCCTCTTCTACTTCCAATCCTTTGCCACCATGAGTTTCTCATTCAAGTAGGTGCTTAAAGCTAATTCCTTTTTTGAGTTTTTGAATTCGATAAAAAAGAAGTCTCATGTGCCAACTAACTTTGGAAAATATAGTAGATAATTATGGTCTATTGTGGAGTCAATGTTGAAGATGGTAATGATAAAGATGACAACTTTTATATAAAAAGATGTGTGGAACTTGTAATGAAGGCAATTGGGTGTACTAGTCCTAATCTTATGGTGGGCTATGATATTATCAAGGATGGCAAATTTACCCTAAAGTTGAATAGTATTATTATAATTTATTTATTAATAAATTAATTTTTTTAATTTCAAGTAATAGATCCTACAATTTTACATAAAGGTGAGTTTTTTTTTATCTAATTGTAAAAATAATAAATAATGTTATGTCAATATTGATATGGTTCATTAATATTTCTATCAATTTAGAATCTGTTTTATACCCTTTAAAAATATTAAAATTCAAATTAAACAATTTGTGAACAGTTTTTCTCCAAGTTTTGTTGAGTATTTCCTCAAGGTCTGGCACACCACTTAAGCCTGTAAAGTTTCATCTGCATGTTTGTATCCAAAATTTAGGGGTTATTGAAGTATATGAATATAGATATAGAAGTTGTGAACTCATTCCATCATTTGGAAAAGTACGTTGTCAATGTTTAATTTCCAACATTTGGATGACCTCAAGTTGTGCAAAATAAAAATTTTGAAACAACAAGAAACCAAAGGATATAGTGTTGCAACCAATTCAAAAACCAAAATAGCACAAACTTAAACATAGAAATCATTATACCTAAAATTCAGTTTCCAAATCAAATAGAAGGGAACTTGAGGTGCAGGGTTGAAAAAAACACCACCTTAGACTCGTCTCCACCTCCTTGCTCTCGGTCTTAATCTTAGGTTGCTTAATTTAATCCTCGAATAAATCACCCATCAAAATATTTAATGGGTGATTTATTGTTTAACATATGAGCTAAATGGCAAAGCTAATTTTGACCTTGAGAGAGGGATATGCAAAAATCGGCAACTAGGAAGAAAATAGGCAAAAATAGCAGCTGAGAAGAAGAAGATGGGTTTGCCAAAAAAACACCTCATATTTAGAAACAAAATTAAGGTGGAGATGTCTCTTGAATTATCTCAATTGCCCTTGTGGAAATTAAGTTTTGAAACAAACAAGTAAGGATAAAATAGTCAGGAGGCTTTCAACTTATCCTAATTGCCATTTCATGGGATAGCTCACGATGAATAACTTCCACTCCAAGGTTGGCCACGCTAATGTTCCACTTAATTACCACTTTTCCACTTAGATTTAATCTCATGCTTCAAAATAATTAAACATTTGACCCAATTGCCATATAACTATACCATCTAATTATATGAATTATTTTGCTGAGCAATAATTTTGTATGACATGTCATACATATCAAATAAATTTATCTAGGATTAAATTGTTATCTTATAACATTTATTCTAGTACCATATGGCGACCAAAATAATTATAACAATTATAATTAATTTTATTGTCATATTCATATCTCTATATGATATACTAGAATAATTTCCTTTTTCTAATCAAATCTTTTCTGGTGTGACCCATTGGGATCTATGTCATGATGATAGTAGAATTAAATCTCCTTATAATTCTATAAATAATAAGTGGTATCTAGCAAAATACAATATAATTGTAACATCCCATCACCTGTGGGAGGCTAAAGTAGTAAATATGAGTAATTAATGGGAGCTTAGAAATGCATTTTTCCATGCTCATGCATAATATGTCATACATATATACGTGAATAGTGAAATTGTTGCACATGAAAATAGTTGTACATGCATTCATGAATAATTCCGGGTATAATTGGACTGAGTTGTGGTTTTTGGAAAATTTGTGAATTTGGAAATTTTATTGACTAGTGGAATTATATATATATTTGTAAATGTTGGTGAGATTATGATTTATTTTCGAAATTTATAGAGTATTATGGAAAATAGGAAAAAGAAATCAAAAGATATTTGGAGATAATTGGATTGTAAAGATGGGAGTTAAAGAGTTTAGTTTAAAAGAAACTTGGTTAGAGCTTAGACCTTAGGAAAGTGACAACTGTCAAGTCTCTTTTTGTACTTTTGCTAGAAGTAGGTTACTGTTCTCTGAGAATTGAAAGGTTAAGTTTTGTCCAGATAACTTCGTCATAATCACCTTCTTCGAAATTCCTCCCAATACACAAAGTTTTTCATCAAACACTTTCTAAGAGATTTATGTGTTTTTCCCTTTTCCTAAATCACTCCCACCTTGTGAATTGTTCTTCTGCCTTAAGAAAAACCAGAAGATGATTAACGTTCACAGTGGAGTACGTATTTTGTATGGAGTTAGGGCTTGAAGATAGTTGAAGCTTGTGGAGTCTTCAACAAGTAAGTAGTGAATAAAATTGTTAGAGTTGTGAATTTTTGAAATAAAATTGATGAATTTATTGTCAGTGCATGATCATGGCATTTGCGTATATTTATATTCTTGAACACTGTGTTAAGGGGAAGAAGATTGTGGATATGGTGTTATTTGGTTTTTGATGGATTGTTAGTGATCAGATGTGTGGAAATGGTGTATAGGGTTAGTGTAGAAGATTACAGTTTGGAAGGGTGAAACATGCTCTATTTCTTCATTGTGTATGTATGAATATATAGGTGTTTATACGTGAGTTGATGAAAACTTAGAGTTGTTCAAGAAAAAGGTTTTTGGGTTGAGGAGTATAGATAGTATCGTCTTAGGTTGACTTCTGTTTCGTCTTAAGTTGATCGTCTGTATCGTCTTAGGTTGACTTCTGCTTCGTCTTAAGTTGGCCATCTGTATCGTCTGTAAAGATGTATCGTCTATAAAGACATATCGTCTGTGATGACGTCATATCGTCTGTGATGATGTCATATCATCTGTAAGGATGCATCGTCTGTAAGGATGTATCATATGTAATGATGTATTGTCTGTAATGACGTCATATTGTCTGTGATGACGTCATATCTTATGTAAGGATGTATCATGTGTAAAGATGTATCATCTGTAAATACGTATCATCTGTGATAACGTCATATCGTCTGTGATAACGTCATATCGTCTGCTTTCTGCTATCGTCAGTTCTTTGCCATCGTTTGTTCTTTTTTTCGTCTGCTCTCTGCTATCATCTGTTCTTTGTTTCGTCTGCTCTTTGCTATCGTCTGTTCTTTGTTTCGTCTACTCTTTGCTATCGTCTGTTCTTTGTTTCGTCTGTTCTTTGCTATCGTCTACTTGTTTTTGCTTCATCTGCTATCTGCTTCGTCTTATGTGGACAGAACCTTGGTTAATTCTTTCAGCCATAGCTTTTTCGTTCGACTTCCAAATGACCTAATTTTTGAAGCATTGTATTCATAACACATTTCTCTATCTCTCTATAGAAATTATAGCTTTTGGTTTTGACTCAAAAAAGATTAATTTAATCAAAGTAAGGGTATCGGTTGGAAGAGCATGAACTGGATATTTTACTGAACATGTTCCTGTATTTTGATGATATCTTGATCTGTAGGTTTCCAAATGAGATGATTTTTAATTTGGAGTAAACTAGAGATATAGGATACAAATTTTCTCAAGAAGTCAAATGCTGATTCTTCCTCTAAGATATTGAATTTCTGGATGGAAGTTGTATATAGTACACTATTGTTGAATGTGAACAACCCGATAATTTTTAGGCATATCTCCCAAATTACTGAACCAAATTGAGTGATTTTGGTGTCATTGGAATCATAAGACACAGAGGAACACTTTTCTAGAAGAAAGTATGACCAAATTACCTCATTTTCACCTTTTGATTGAACATGAACAGTAGACTTGAATAGGGTGTCTTGGAAAGATCTAAAGTGATTCAATGAGAAAAGAATAAAGATTTTAATGATTTTAGTGAGGCATAAACCTAAGTATAAATTATATTTAGATGAGTTTTGGATATGAAAATGATTTTGTGATGGGAATTGATGGTAAGATACCTGGGATTGTCATGAATATGCATTGTACATATTTCATTTCATTTATGTGCATTATTAAACACTTCTGATTGTAAAAATTGTGATATTTGTGTATGTTGTTTGATATAGAGGAGCAACTGGAACGTCAAGCTCCAAACATTGTCGATCCATCCAGGAAATAGCATATTGGAGCGTACAGTGAGTCAACCCAGATGATTTCCTAGGATTGATTTGTTTTGAATGGATTTGATTTGTTAAACTTCCGTGTTACTGAATTGTTTGTGAATTTTTCTGAATTCCAGACTTGAAGTCTGAGGAATTTAATAGTTGGGCATGTATTGGAAGTGCTTTGATTTGATATGATTTGAATGACATTTGATTCTCAACAAAATTTGAATGCCGAACTTAGGTCTGATGATTATGAGCTTTGTTTGAGCATCATATGTGATTGTGATATGTGACATATATGTATTTGATGCATTTCATAAAATGCATGTTCAGATAAAGGCGTTGTGACTTGAGTTGCCAGTATAAAGCGCTTCCACGTAGAGCCTTGCTCTGTGATTTCTGATTCTGCACGTAGAGCTATGCTCCGTGATTCTGTTCTGATAAGCCCTATGGGCCAATATTTGTATAAGTTTGTGATAGGCACTCGGTCACAATAATAAGAACGAATGTGAGTCTCATGCATATAGCATTCATATAAGATGGAAATTCATGAATGTTTTGCAAAATTGTATTGAATGACTATATGATATGCCAAGTTATGTGAGTATCTGAGTAATGAATGTATGTTTTGAATGACTAATTGTGCGATATATGATGTATGTATATGATCTGGTGAAATCATCAATGATGGTTCACTCATTGAGTTCACAAAACTCATCCAAAATTGCAATGTGGCTTTTTAGGTAAGAGACAGGAGACCCAGTGCTTTAGACAGGACTAAAAGGCCCCTTTGGATTTCGTTATGGCTCAAAGGTCGGTCAGCTGAGATTTTTAGACAGATTAGTTATATTTTGAATATTTTCCTCTTTCATGTAGTACTATTGTATTAGGTTTTTGATGATGTACATGTAAGAGTGTTGAAGGACACAATGTAGACTTTCAGTTTACGCAATGAAATGAGGAAAAAGTTGGTTTTAAAATATTGTGGTTTTTCTTATGATGCTTTATAATTGAATTATGATACCATGCCACATGAAGTGAATGTAGTGATCGATCGTAGCGCGCCATTATTGTAGGATATGTACCGGAATGACCTCCGGGCGTCCCGGTGTGTACCCTATAGTAAGAGGGCGCTACAATAATTACTCTATCTAGCAAAATACAATATAATTACTCAAATAACATAGATGATAAGTATCGTACACAAATCACAATCCTAAAGAAATAATTCCCTATGTCAATTCTCCTGTCACATAATATCCTGAATAAATGTAAGATTGGAATATGTCATTCTTGCCAATTTATTCTTTCTTGACCTCCAAAGTAAATCGCAAATATGATTAACTCCTTAATTATATTGCATGCATACAATATTACTTTATTAAGGGCCTCATAAATATTATCACTCATATCATATACGAGAGACAGCAGTATTCTTGATGAGCATTTATCCTCCACACAAGTCTTGCTTATTGTTGTATTATTTGTATAGCTATCTGTTAAAGTTAACGTTGGACAATACCAACAAATACACATTTTTCATATAAGAAAATGAACATCTCATACCATAGAATTCAAGACATGTATGAAACATTAATGATATAAACACAACCCTAACGATGTTTCATTTAAGGTTTGTCGAATACCATAATCTCCATTATGTATCTGTGTGATTAAATCAATAAATCTTTATTGAATGGTTTGTAGAACATCACCATCATTTAATCTACACAATAATATTTTAGTGGTCAATTAATATTCCATATTAATTACCAAGATTAGTGACATTTCAGAGTAATCATTGTTTTCCATTATAGAGTTCTACAATCTGAGTCCTCAACTTAAGTAATCCATTAATAACGATAACTCATGGAACAAAATGATATAAACCATCCAATTCATAAACATAACAATTAGAATACAACCATCCAATGGTTGGCTTCTAGATCATAACACTAACAATCTCCCACTTGAGCGAGAGCCAATCCAAATACATCTCTATGCATAAAAGCTCTAAACAAGTGTAGCCTCAGAAACAAAATACATCTTTATGCATAAAGAAAAATACACTCAAATCCAATCTCCAACGTATCTATAATACCCATTGATGTAGTGTGAACCGTATGTTTGGCTTGAGAAAGAAGTTTTGTCAGTGGGTCGACTGTGTTCTTGATTGAATCAACTCTGCAAACCTTTAAATCACCCCATTCTACAATCTCTCGTATAAGGTGATATCGTCGTAGAACATGCTTGGAACTTTGATGTGACCTAGGTTCCTTCGCCTAAGCAATAGCCCTATCGTTGTCACAATAGAGCTTAATTGGTCCAACGATATTAGGAACTACATTAAGTTTAGAGATTAACTTCTTGATCCAACATCCCTTTTTGATCACTTCAGAAGAGGCTATGTATTCAGCCTCGGTGGTGGAATCAGTTATGGTTTCTTTCTTGGAACTCTTCTAGCTCACAACTCCTTCCTTGAGGATGAACACATACTTTGATTGCAATCTCATATCATCACGGTAAGTCTGGAAACTAGCATCAGTGTAACCTCTTACGATGAGCTCAGAAACCTCACCATGGACAAGGAACATATCCTTAAACCTTTTCATATACTTGAGGATATTCTTGAATGCATTCCAATGTACTAAACCTAGAGTAGCATGATATTTGTTGGTTATACGCATAACGTATGATACATAAGGGTGAGGGCATATCATGGTATACATGATAGAGCCACTTGTCGAAGCATATGGAACTTTACTCATCACATCCAGCTCACGAGGTGTCGACGGATACTGGTTCTTGCTAAGATGGATAACATGTGACATGGGCAAGAAACCTTTCTTGACATCCTACATGTTGACCTCTTCAACACCTTATCAATATATATACTCTGGCTCAATCCAATGACTCTTATATCTATATCTATAGATCTTAATGCCCAAGATATAGGCAACCTCGCCCAAATCCTTCATTGAGAACACCTTCATCAATGAGGACTTGACGAACTCCAACAAAGGAATGTCATTCCCGATAAGAAGTATGTCGTCCATATACAACACTAGGAATGTTGGATCCTGATTTTCTAAATTTCTTATTAATTGTTTAATTATTTATTTATTTTTTGTTTGTTTGTTTAATTATTTATTATTAGAATTGAGTCATTGATTGAGTAGGCATGAATAAAGATTGAAAATTTGTTGGAGAGATTGGGACTTAGTTAGAAATAAAATGGTGTTAAGTGAATTAAAGGGTTAGAGACATAAAAGACAAACGAAGGGGCAAAATGGGAAAGGCCAAGTAAGTGAGGGGCAATTTTGGAAAAATAAGCTAAATTGTGTCTTAAAATTAGAAGAAGGGAGGAAGGTGTTGTGGAAGCTAAGAGAAAAGAGAAGAAAAAACATGAAAGAACAAGAGAAGAGAGAAAAATCGTGGAGAAAGAAGAGAAAGGAAGAAGAAATTGTGGGAAGCAAAAGAAGGAAGAAGATTTGTCAAGGTAAGTCCATCTTTTTCTTCTTGTTTTATCAAAGAAATGGGTTGTGCTGTGTTGTGAATGAAGAAGTTTTAGAGAGAGAAAGGGGTTTTTGTGTTGGGAATGATTGGAGGAAGAAGATGATTGAGAGACCATTTGATTCTTAGGGTTTCTAAGTTAGGTTTTGCATTTTCTAACCAAGATGGACTATGGATAGGTTAAATTTGAGCTTGATTTGTATTAATTTCATTTTGTTGTGATTATGGAAATTTGGGGGATTTCCATTTAAATTTGGATTGAATGAGACTTTTGGTTATGTTAGGGAATCAAGAAAAACCTACCCAAGAGCAAGAGGGAGGGCACAATTGAGTTTGGATTTTCAAGAGTTATAAGGTGGGTAAAATATTTATGGTTATTGTGTAAATGGGCAATGTGCATATGTGTGTATGTATATTCTTGAATTAATAAATTGTGAATTGCTATGATGTGTTTTATGTTATGTTATGCATTGACAGATGTATGACATTTTGATATGGTTAAATTGTGAGTATGATCATGTTATGCTATTGAACTGTGTCATGGCATTTTGTATAAAGAAAAAAGCATGAGAATATG
>JAOSBM010000205.1:26780680-26797591 GCA_027568955.1 Erythroxylum tenue
TTAATGATCCTTCAAGAGTTTAAGCTCAAGTTTACATCTCAGTTCGTTGGGCTTCGAAAACGGGGTCCAACATTTTTACTATCTGTGAAATCCCTTATAACTAAATTCAGGAACTATACATGATTATAAATGAACTTGGTCACCTTTTTTTGCTTTTTACATAATCTCATAGTAATAGGAAAATATCTAACATCTCTTATATTTTCTAACATCATATTAATGTTATGTTCAACATAAAGATCCAAAAAAAAATATACCTACTTTGCAATCTTCTTCCAATTGCTTTATAAGTAGAACCATTGTCAGTAATGAAATTAATAATATTTTCTAGTCTACTTATTCACATCTTCAATAAATATATAAAATAGAGTATCAACATTCCTTGTAAGACATATGCATCAATAAACTTCAAAAACATTGTTCCCTTTGAAAAATAAACCAAAAAATTAATGATAGACTCCTATCTTCTATTTATCCAACCATCATACATGATTAAACAATTATAAGTATCCTAAGTCATTATTCTTTCATCCAAATATTTTTTCATTTCATAAATAGAGTTGTTTAAAAGCTTACCTTTGTGCTCATCAATTAAAGGAGCTTTGTATCCTAGATCGTAAGAGGCAATGACATCAACTATAAGATGATAATAATAAGATTAGGCAACATTGAATATTATACTTGAATCATACCACCATCTTGTCATTGCGATGTCCACACTATAAGTCGCTTCTCTAGATTGTAAGGTAGTAAGAATTGAAGGATGATCTCTAGGAGTTGTTTATAGTGCAAAAAAAATTAAACACTTCTCTTCTTCTTTTCCTAACATCAAGTGCCACATTCCCTTCGTGTTGTATAGGAATGCTACCACCTTCAATATCCTCAGTATCATCCTGACTAACGCAAAAGGAACTCTCACTACCAATTTGTAGTTTAGTCTTTGCCTACTATCTTTCTCATACTGATACTTTACAGGCAAAGTCTTTATTTTTCATTTCATGTCATAGCTCACTTTTTTATAAGGCTTCACTTCACTTTTGATCCTAGCTAAATGTTTCCTTAGTTTGATGATTCTCCCACCTTTCAAATGCTTGTTACAATACAAACAAATGGTATGGTTTTTTATTCCAAGAACTAATCTAACATGTGTCTAAGTTAGATCATTAAATCTATCTAAAGTGACTGAATCATCAAGAGTACTTAAACTTTCCTCCATTTATTTGTAAAAATAAACGAAGAATTATATTAAAATTAACTTTATAACTTCGTATCAAAATCAAATTGTGTATAATAATAGGAAGAAATAAAGCAATGACAGTTTCTCAACAATCATATGTTATACACATGCAAGTGAACTTCATAAACTTATATAAATAATTCCTTAAGAAAATTTGATGCTTAAGCACAATCTATCCAAGAAATTCTTATGTTTCTTAACCTAAATTTCAAATATATACATTGAATACTACACTTGCACATCTATAATCCATTTTGTGTGATTACATAATTTAAACATAAAGTCATAACTATAACCCATTTGTGTTATTACATAATTCTACTGTAAAGTCACAATTATAACTCATTTTGTATGATTACATAATTCACCCATAACTCAACAATCAATCAACAACACCCATTATAAATTTAGTTGACATGCAAGGTCTCGGGAGGTCCAGTAGTACATAATTCAACCATAACTCACAACTATAAACTCATAAGTCTTATCTATAACTCAATTTGTGTAATCACATAATTCAACCATAATGTCACAAATATAACTCATTTCATATGATTAAATGATAACAACATAAACTTGCATATATAACTTATTTTGGCTGGTTACATAAATTTGTAATCAGAACTCATTTTGTGTGATTACATTATTTAACCATAATTATAACTCGTTTTCTATTATTATACCTAATTATCATAAACTCACATCTTTAACTTAATTTGTGTAGTTACATAATTGAGCCATAAATTAACTAATCCATTTTGTCTATTACAAAATTTAATTTATAATATATAATTTAATTAAACATTTCTCAAAATTTAAACAATAACACAAACTTCAATTATATATTGAATCCCCAATTTCCACAATCTAAACAACACAAATGACAAAACACATCCAAATTTCGAACACTTTAATTTTATATAGAATCCTCAATTTTTAGAATTGAATAAAATAAACACACCTATCCTCAATTTTTAAAATCCAAACACATATATTATTTATGACACCATTACAACACATAATAAAAGAGACACAAGTCATACAACTACTCAACACAACATAAAATCAATCAACTCAAGGCTCAAGCACACGTTCATCATTTGCTAATTTGCATTTTGTAACCTTGAGGCTTGAAGTTTCAAGTTTGACTTGATGTCGATGAAGCTTGACTAGATAGTGACTAAATGTTAATGAGGGTTAAATAAGATTGTGACTCAATAAGGTGTAATTGTATGTGGGGTAGGGTGTAGTCATGCAAGTGTCTAACTATATAAAGCTTGACTAGATAATGACTCAGTGTCAATGAGGCTTAAATGAGATTGTGACTCAGGTGTGATTGTATATGGTGTAGGGTGCGATCATGCAAATGTCTAACTACAAGAGAGTGGTGACTGCAAGAGAGTAGGGCAAGTTAAGTAACTACTTGAGCGTGACGTAGGGGTAATTACAGTGGAGGAGTGGTTGCTTAACTGCAAGAGAGCAAGGTCGAGGTGACTGTGGAAGAAGCAAGAGAGGGTTAGGTGATTATAGTGAAGGCAAAGAGAGTAGTTGAGTGAGGCATGACTACAATAGAAGACGGGGGACATGCGACACTATATGGGGCTCGCAACATTGGTGGAACACGATGAAGATGATGGTTTGGATACTCTAGACGATAAGGTAGAGGAGGAGAGGAGGGGCGACCAAAGTGGATACGGTTTGGGGAGGGGATAAAAGGGTTAGGTTTTTAGGGTTAATTCTTTTATTTTTACAATTTAGTTATTTTTAAATTTTCATTTAAGTCCAATGTTTAACAAGTATTATGAGTATTGGTTGGTACCAACCAAAAAGGCTGGTATAGCTTGGTACTTGAGGCCGGTATAGTACTAGTAATCCTAGTACCCTTTTTCAGCTATTATGGCACATACTAACTAATACTAGTCATTATGGTATGATGTGCATAACCCTAGTGCACATATTTAGAGATGCTTTCCTACCCAATCTCAACATTGTTAATTATCAAATTTTCTGTAAGAGTATTGTCAAAAGCAACAAGGTATCAAGAGTCTTTATCTAATTTTTCACCATTTTAAAAAGGGAAGAATTGTTTAAATCCCTTTTGTTACCTAGCCATTTTAAGAATATCAACTAATTAAAAATAAACAACAAATGTTGAGATTTACTTTTTTCCAGCTCATTTTAATCAATATATCTTTTAAAATTCTTAAATTTAAATAAGAGATTTTAGACCTTCACATTTTTAATAACTTATTAAAATATTTTAAGAATTTATTATCATACTTAATTTATATTCATGTGCAATTCATTCTTAGTAGGTTTTTAATTATCTTGTTGTCTAAAAATAATATAAATCAAATCAATAGTGTTTTTATAAAATTTTTGCATATTTTTGCATTGTATAAATATACATTTTGTTAAATATAATTTTATTACGTTTAATTAGATTATTTCATATCATTCATGTGTTTATTTCTTTATTGGGTTAAATTTGCATTTTGAGAAATTAGGACTTTTAGTAATATTTGGTTTTTATTGGAATTTCGGTAGGTATGGAACCAAATTTTGAAATAAAGACAATATAGTTAGAAAATTAGGAAGAAAATACATCAAGGACCTAATTACAATGCAAGGAGTCAGGAATTAAGAAGTTATTTTGGGAAAACTAAAAAAATGAAACCTATATAATTTAGGCACAAAACAACACTTACCAATGAAGTAAAGGAATGTATAAAAACAAATTGCATTTAAATAAAAAGCATTGGAGAATAAGTGAAATAATAAATGAAAAAAATAATCGAAGGAGAAAATAGAATGTTAAAAAAGATAACATATGATACATGGAAATAAAGAATAATGAAATGATAAAAATCATAATGGGAAATGAAATAAGAAAGGTAACTTAGTGACTTAAAATGTAAAATGTAAAATGTGGGACTGATAGGTAGAAAACAATGAGAATGAGATAGTAAAATGGTGACATGAAGTCGTAAAGATAGCTCTAAATTTTAAATAAATTAGAATGGAATAATGCATACATGAAAGGGAAAGAGAGGACACTTTTCATAGAAAATTATGTTGCCTCAAATGATCATATGGGCGAGAGTGCTTTTCATTGTTGCTTCTCCATATGCACAACATCATCATAGATGGAGGAAGTTGTGCCAATGTGGCTAATATGGCTGGCATGGAGTTGGTGGAGAAGTTGAGGTTCAAAAAAAGAATGGTTGTAAAGTTTGCTTTTTTAGGAGTATTTGACAATGGGGTAAGATTTAAACCAAATTTCTTAAGTTAGGTTGTATAATGTATAAAGGACCTCTAATCAAAAGTTTAGGTGATGAATTGAGTGAAACTTTAAGAGAAATTTTTGAGAGAGTGTTTTATTACTAATTTTTTTATACTGGTACAACATAACTCAAACATAAAGTAAAAGAAATTCTAAAGACAAGGAAATAAGTGAAAAGAAAGAGTGGAAGTAGATCAAGTGTCCTTCATAAACATTATATAGGGCCAATACGAGCAACTTATTCAATAACTTAGTAAAGTTAGGGTAATAACATGTTATTTGGTTATGTTTAAATGGGAAAATTAAAATTTGTTTTATTTTAGGAGGTGACAAGTGGAGATTTCATTAAATGGGAGCATTATTGGTCCAAATCACAAATTTTGGGAAAAAAAATGGACAGATTATTACAATGGATAAGCTGAGATCACGCCTAATGCCAGGTTTACCTAAACGCCTAATGTCAGGTTTACCTAAACGATGAATTACATTAGAGAACTTATTTTATGTAGAGATGGATTTATTTAGATAAGAATCTTGACAAGAGAGATGGATTTATTTAGATAAGAATCTTGACAAGATAGTAGGAGGCTAGTTTTTTAGTAGGAAAAGAGTAGAAAAATTTTGTCTAAAGTCTAAACACTTGTATATTTTTATAGTGTAATAATTATATCCTTCTTTTGTATATTTTTATGCTTGATTTATTATAATAATCTATTTTAAATAAAATGATCCTAAGTCCTTTTATACTGATTTCAAATTTTGTTAGTGTTATTAACGAGGATCGTATTAGTCAATCTCTCATAAGCATGTCTAATCCAAAACAAATTGAGGAATATTAGTCGACAAAACAAAATTTGTTTCTTCGTCTTTTCAAAAAATTGACTATGACACATTCAATAAAAAATTTTTTTGTAACAAACCATTTATTAAAAAAAAAGCTTAGCACAAAGGTGAAATAAGAAATCATAGTAATGTGATCTCGAACATCAATTATCATACTCCTAATAATCGGTCATATTATTGTTATCTATAATAGAAAGGAATAATTACTTATTTATATAACATATTGTAGAATGGGTCATAAATTGGGAGAAATTATATCAATTTTAAATTTTTTGGTTAATGTAAACTAACGATAATAAATTGTCAATAAGCAGTCAAATAATGAATATTTAAATAAAAAATAAAAAAGGTGAACACAAATGCTTATCATTTATTTTACCAAAAAAATGCTTATCATTTATTAATATGATGTTTTTATGATTAAAAAGTAAAAAAGGAAGTTAATAATTGAAACGGGGTGTTTTCTTCTAAAGATATTTCTTATCTTTTTTCTTCAAATCGATAAATAATAATCGTCGATAGTTGCATACGTGACGTTTGTCATATAATCGGACTCATCTTTTTTTTTTATTCAAGGAAATCTCACAGGAGAGCGTCTAGTAGGCACATTTCTCTGAGGACCCAATTAGCGCACCATTCTACAGGCAGGTTAAGGGGACGCATCTCATTATTGAGGGCCCATTTAATTCTCCACCTACAAGTAAAACTTCGACTATCTCAGGCTCTTACAAGAGGGGTTAGCATAAAATCGAATTTAGGACCTAACCAAAGTTAAGCTCCACTCTCAACCATCAAGCCACGCCCAATTAGCTGTCAGCTGTGGATTTAAAAATTAACAGTTGATATAGATTCAACAAACTCACGTTGATCCGTGGGAACTTGTGATAACCCAATTAGAGTGCTTCATATGTCCTTAAACCCGTAAAATAGCAAACGACATCATTTTAAAGTGAGATGTGTTTAAAGGTCACTCTATTTTTAATCCCAGTCGATAGAACTTCATATGTAAACTCTTTTCAAAAATCATCTCCCACTGGCACTGTCACCTATTTTCAATATGAAATGTTGTACCAGTAAAACTATCATCTTTCCTCTCACCACCGCTTGTTTTTACTTTCCGATCGACATTCACTAGAATCTAGAAATTTTTACTCAGAAAATCCTCCACAATTACAAACGTAACCTAGGCATTCCTTCATACATCCACATATTCAAGCACAAATCCTTTTTCTAGAACCCTCAAACATTGAATTCAGTGAGTCATTTTTTCTCATCGTCAAGGTGATGAGACCTTTTTTAATTTTATTTTTATGTTTTTTATCAAGTTATGTTTTGAATGAAATTCGTTATTGACCGTTCTTTTGAGATTTGTCCTAGTTTCTGATTTCCATTGTTAAAGTGTTGACGAAGAAAAAGCGCCAAATATTTAGAGTTTTTGTTAAAAACTAGCTTAGCAAGAAGAGTATATTTAACTATGAGGTTTACATCTATTGACAAATTTAACGCTAATATTTTAAAGAGTACAAATTAAATTATATCATTTGACAAATGTTAAAATTCAACAGTAAATTAATAAAGAAATTGACAATAATATAACTCTGTCAGTTTTCTGTCAGGTCAACGATGACATGACATATTTTTATAATATTTTATTAATGAAAATTTTTAATTAAAAAAGTGAGACTCATTGAAATAATTTAACCCTAATTTTTGTTAACCTAACAAATTAACCTTTTAACTTAATAAAATAATTTAACCCTAAAATTTATTAACCCAACAATTTAACTTAACCAATTAACCTATTAATGTAAATAATTAAGTTTAGTAACTAAACCAATTAATTAACCTAACCTGTTAACAAAAGTGGAACTTAAATCCCTAACAAAAGCATTTATCACGAAGAAGCCACTAAAAAATCCCAATCTTCACTGTTAATACCGCCCTTCCTCACCATCACTAGTCATCCTACGACATTCGTTATTGGTCTCTAGCGAAGTCGTCACCATCTTGAAGTTTACAAAGTTAGTCTATTGCTGGTCACAGTCAAAGTCCTCACCATTTTTAACTTTACAACGCCTTGAGTTTACTGTGGTAAATAGTTGTTTCAATTTTGTATCTTCTTTTGGCTGCTTTTTTGTCTTTTTCTCTTTCGTGCCTACCTATTTGTATCTTCTTTTGGCTGCTTCATTTTTTTGTATATTTGTTGTTGTTTCTTTTTTGTGTATTTTTATTGCTTTTTATTTATATATGCTTCAATTTCCTTATGTATGTGGTTTTGCCTACTTTAATAATTGTATATGTTTTTACTTGGTTAGTTCAATTATCGTATCTACTTTTGTCTATTAGATTTTATCGTATCTTTTAGCTGCTTTTCTTCTTATGGCTGCACATGGGAGGCAATCCCATGTGGGAACATATGTGTTTTGGCTTGCCTCTCATGTCGTCCCGTCTAAATGTTTATGTTATTAGGCTTATGTATATAACAAAACAACACTTTTAAGAATGAAGACAAAACAAAAGATGCCTTTGCTACTACACTTCCCTTTTTTTTCCCTATACATTGTCTTACTCCAACGTCATTTTACTGCTTCCTTTTTTTCGTTGAATGTATATGTAGTTGCAATGGTAGTACCAAGTGGTGTGGAGTGAATTCTATCTTCTATTAAGACTACTTTAGTTCCTTGATCCTTTATTATAAATTCCAAATTTGAGTTAATAGGTCGAGCATCTTCTTAAATTTTCTCCCCATTTATCTCAGTGAAATAAGAATGTAATTCTTGAATAATATTAGGGGATCTTGGAGTTTTTTCCCCTCACCTCACTTATAACATTCTCCATTGGGAGGCTAGCATAAGCAATTGGAGCTTTCGATTTCTGGTTCAACTCTCCTTTATTAGGATTGGTCTGTATTGGTAATTAAGTCACTGAATTTACAGAAAGATGGCTTTGTTCTTGATTAGACTGAATGTGAGTTATATTTGTGTTATTTCTTACATTGATCATAATATTGTTAAGAAGTCTGTTTTCTTTGGCTTTGAAGAATATGAAACTAACAGATATTTGATTTTATTGGTCTAATAACAAAAAATGCAATTTCTTAACTTCCCTAAACTCTGTACTCTTAGGAGGTTTCCTTAATCTTCAAGGCTACTTTCAAAAAAAATATATTTTTAAAATTGTGCCACCCCAGAAGATAAAGACTTCGTGATACTAATGGTAAATGGAATTTTTAAAAAATTAAAATGTTTTAATAATTCATTCAAAGTATAAATAATTGTTACTAACAAGCAAGTAAATTCTTTAACTAGGGAGTAACCTCTTTTAGCTCTTTGGAGTAATTTAAATACTGACAAAGTGCTAATTTTTGTAACATACTATTTGTTTTAACCTTATAATTGACCATTTACTAAAGAGACTTATTACTAGGATACCTTAAAGTTTTGAACAACATCAGAAAAGTTCTAAGCTTTAGTCTTTTAATGGAGCTAATTTGCAGTAGTTGAGTATTTATTTTTAATTTTTACAAGGTAGTTAAGTAATTATCAATGTATTATCACTTTTTGTTTTATTTAGTCTTTGTTCTACATTATCAAAATTAGTAGATTAAGGTTTAGTTATAGTCTTTGTTCTACTCGCTGGTATTGAAGTCAAATTGATTTTTTAATCTATAAATTGAATTAATATTTAGAATTTATATAAGCCAAACTTGTTAGTTGTTTCTTAATCATTATGTCTTACTCTCTATTAGTTGAATTTGCATATGAATATCTTTTCATGCTTGGGTCTCTAATGTGGATGAAATTATTTTTTAATGTTTGCTTTATAACTTTTAATGGCTCAATATGGAAGTATAAGGCTTTTGATGGTGGATATTTTATGTTAGAGCTTGAATTCAAATATGTTGGTAGGGATACTGCTATATTTGAGAATGTTGACATTGACTATGTTAGTAATAGACAAATATATGAGATGGGGAAGGATTTAGGGTATAATCAAATTGATAAGGCATATTATAGAGTACTTGTTTTTAACTTTACAGAGCCACTGAGAGTTATAGAGTCAAAACAAAGTTGTATTACGCTAGTAAATCTAATACAAATATATAGGATTGTTGACGTATATGTAACTCATCAATTAGATACACTTGTCCATGCTCTTGATATTACATATAACTGGATGAGAGGACCATGTTGATAATTAGCAAGGTGTAAATATGGAGGAACTAGGTGCACTTGGAATGTGGAGGAACAAGGTTCACATATGAATGAGAATTCAGAAGACCAAGGTCCACATGTGAATGAAAATTTAGAGGGACAAGGTCCACATATGAATGAAAATTTAGAGGAACAGGTTGCACGTATGGATGAGAATATAGAGGAATAGGTTCATATTTTCAATCAGACTTCTACGTAGGCATTCCAAATTACCATCATCTAGTTGAAATTAAATCAACATATTATAATAGTGTTATTAGTATTGAGGAATATTCTAGTGAAGGAGGCAGGTAAAGCTTTGTGTAGACCTAGTTTAAATGTTAGGCATAATCCTACAAATGTGGCACATGAGTGGAGATTGGGAATGGAGTTCAAAACTGCAAAAAAATTTAAAGATGATGTTGTCAATTATGCAATACATACCAGATATAATGTTAGGTTAAAAAATGTGAGAGTTATCAGATAGGGTTGTGTGAGTTGATGGATGCATGTGGATTTTGTATAGGGTTGTGTGTATTGATGGATGCTCGTGGATTTTATAAGTTGGATATGATAAGAACGAGAGATGTTTGAAAGTTAAAGCTTATAAACCTAATCACAATTGTTTCACAAGAAATAAACCAAAATTGGTTTATGCCAAATTCTTAATGAGACACTTCAAAGATAAAATTCTAGAGAAGCCTAGTATCTCAACCAAAAAAATGGTCAAAGAATGTAGAGAAAAACTCAATATTTTTGTTAATTCATGCATGTGTAGAAGAATAAAGAAGAGACTGAGGAAAGAGAGAATATTAGATTATATTAATGAATATGTGAAGTTGCAATGTTATATACATGAGTTGAAGGTAAGCAATCAGGGATCAACAGTTGGGTTACAATTATCAAGAAATCAAGATAGTTCAATGCTATAAGTTATGATAAATGAAAATTTCGTTAACATGTTAATACTTCCTACTTTAATATGTTATGTCATACATTATATTAATACCTTTTTTAGATTTTGTTGCAGTTTAAAAGACTATGCATTTGTTTTAATTCCATTAAAAGAGGATGGAAGCATTTAAAACCAATTTTGGGGATTGATCGATGCTTCCTAAAGATAGAATTTCAAGGCTAATTGTTAAGTGCAATTGGTAGGGATGAGGACAGAGGAATGTATCTATTGGCCTGGTCAGTTCTAGAGGTAAAAGACACATATTCATAGACTTAGTTCATAAATTTGTTAGCATATAATTTGGAATTGGAAGATGGTGAAGGAATTACAGTCATATATAATACGCAAAAGTTATCTTCATGTTAACATACTTACAATTGAAATCATTGTATGAAATATTAACTAATACATTTTTAATTTGATTTAGGGATTGGTCAGGGCTGTAAAGGAGACTTTGTCGAATATAGCTCACTGAAAGTGTGCCAAACATATATATCACAATTGTCATGACAACTGGAAGGGAAAGAATCTCAGACAGTAGTTTTGGAATTATGCATGGTCAACCTATGTTGAATATTTCAACAACCGACTGAAGAGGTTTGACAAAATAATCCCTTGATGTGCTTCAACGTTACTTAAATATCCTAAAGAGAGGTGGGCAAGATGTTACCAATCATTTGAAACTAAATTCCCTATAATTGACAGTAATATTAATAAAACTTTTAATAGGTGGATCCTACCAGCAAGGGAAAAGCCAATGATTAGCATGCTTAAGACAATTAGAATAATGATGATGAAGAGGCATGCTAATAGGAAACATTTTATAGTTAGGTGGAAGTCAGATATTGCACCAACTATAGTGAATAAGTTGGAGAAGAACAAAAAAGAAGAAATGCAATGGAGAATTGTATGGAATGGAAATGGCGCTTATGAAGTTTTAAAGGGTGATGGGAAGCATACTGTTAGGATTGGTAGATAATAAAAATGTAGTTATCGAGCATGTGACCTATATGGATACTCACGTAAACATGTGATTAGTACAAACCATCACTCAAAAGAAAGGGTTGAGACATTCGTCGATTCATGCTATAGAAAGGGTCAATTCATGAGTTTGTATATATACGTATTACAACCAATTAAAGGTAAATTTTTTTGGCCTTTAAGTAATGCAAAGGTGATACATCCTCTAGCTAAAATATTTATGCCTAGTAGACCCAAAATTGTAAGAACGAAACAACAAAATGAGCCAAAGAAAATAAAAAATTTAAACAAATTGTCTTAGAAAGGACATGTGTAGAAATTTCGAAAATGTAGTAATTCTGGTCATAACTCCAGAAAATGCAACAAGGATAACTTAGGTCAACAAGTTGAAGCTTCTTCATAGGTGTATACACCTTACTTCAATCATATGAATGTGATTTTATAAACATACAATAACTAATGTTTATCATTATCTTAATCAGGTTAGAATATAGGCAACTTTACAGCCTATACTTCCCTCGATAGATTCCTACATGAGGTATCAGAGAAAAAAAACGACAAGAGTTGGTTAGCTTAATGTAAGTGTTAGGCCTGTCCTCACTGTGGTTATAGCTTAGGATCATTTGGAATAATTTAGTAAGGTAGTTTTCCTAATTATTACCTAAACCTCGTTCTTTGACCTTTGTATGGTTAACATTTAAAATATAGGATCTATAAGTGGGTTGAATAAGAGGGCCTACATGGCTTTAATTATCACGGAGTAGGGAAGCTCTCTGACCATTCCCAATCTTGCATTAGATTAAACTAGCTACTTTATCCTTAAGATATATAAATTAATGAAAAAAGATGTAATCAGTCAATTTTTAGTTGAATCTCTTATATAATCCTACCTCTGAAGAAGTAGGAATGGAGCACTCTAATCTATAGATTGTTTTTTTCCCCCTAAAATGCTTTATAACCTTCTAACTATTAGAACCTTTTTGGATAACTTAATTGAAGTTATACCTAATCATCTTTCATTAATATGTTTGTTGATCTCTTTCCAACTCACTTTGTCGTTGCCCCTGTCATTTGATATACCCCTACATAGAAAGCCTCTCGTTATTTTTTCTATAGATTTGATAATCCCCTTAAATAGAAACATATGTGCAGAACATTATGTGGGTATGGAGTTCATCATATATCTAATGAGAACTAGTTTGCTAACATAGGAGAGTTCTTTGTTGCATCAATTAATTAGCCTCTTTTAAATTTTTTCTACTAAGGGGTAAGCTTCTTAAAATGGAATCTTCTTTAGTAATTTGGAGACCTAGTTATATGAATGGAGGTCTTCAATTTACATCCCTAAAAGCCTTGAGAGCCAGTTTGAGTAAGGAGAAGCGTTGGTTCATAGAATCATGTGGCTCTTGCTATAATTAATCCCCAAACCTAACAATCTTTTAAAAGTATGGAGGAAGGAAATGAAATTGTATATGAAGTTGTAATGAGCCTTAAAGAAAAGTATTAAGTCATTTACAAAGGATAGCAAAACAATTTCACTTATTTGCATTTACTATGATATTTGAATGAGAGATTATTCCATATGTTATACTTTAGTAATTTTCTTAGATCCTCCATGCATAGAATGAAAAGGTATAGGGATATGAGATCCTCTTTACTCAATCTTTTTACCCTTCTTGAATAGAGTTGTAAGTTCCCTATTCGCCAAAATACTTTAGGAAGTAGTCGTTATAGACTCTTTGATCCATTCCTTGAGTATTCTAGGAAAATTAAATTCCTATAGAGCATTTATAATAAAATCCTAGCTTATAGAATCAAAGCTTTATTGAAATCTATCTTCAATGCACAATTCTTCAGATAATTTCTCTTTGTGTAGCCCTTAAATAGCTCTTAAGCCACTAAGATATGTCCCTAGTTTGTCTCCCTTTAAGAAAGGACCTTTATGAATCATTTACCATTTTCCAAGTGCTTTCTTTAACCTTATTTCCAATAACTTAGAAATGATTTTGCATTAAAAAAATTACAACAAGAGATAGATCTCAATTCTCCTAAAGAACTTGGATTTTGACATTTTAGGATTAGATAAATGAATTTCTATTTACTCCCCTTAAAATTTTATCATTATCAAAACACCAAAATTACTTCTAATATCATGTCTTTTGAAAGGGGTCATACCTTCATATAAAAGTACCCATTCAACCCATTTGGTCCAGGTGCTTTCATAAGGTTTAACTCAAAGACTACCTTTTCTATGTCTTAGGGGTAAATGGTCTGTATAAAGTCTCCATATCCTCTTCACTGAATTAGTGAATGATGAAGGAAGAATGAGACTAACGAATGGCAAAGGGATGTGGAACCAATAAAATTCCTAAAGTAGTTGGGTGCTTCTCCTTTGAACTCTTCATGGGTAGTAACCACTTTACTATTAGATTCCTTAGAGAACATATTTTGTTGATGTTGTTCCTAGCTTTTATGCAATTATAGAATGATTTTGTATTCCTTTGTGCATCTTTGAGCCACATCACCCTTGAACTCTACCTGATTAATGTGAGTTATGAGAGAAGACAACTCTTAGGTAGTTTTGAACTATAATCCTCTCATTGCACAGTTTTGTAGGATTGTCAGGTTGTTGGTATAGACTGAATCATGTCTTTACTGGCTTCTTTTACTAGGTGCCCAATATGTATAGATCTCCTAGCATTTAGGGCTTTGAGCTTTGCCTTGATGTACCCAAATTTCTTTATGCAAATAAAGGACTTGCATCTTTAAATGTTATACTCCATTCCATAAAGAATAGCTTTTTTAAAGGCCCTATTTTCAGCTAGGAAGTTGTTAAAACTAAAAGGGATTCTCTTCTTACTATTTGAGAACATATTTTTAATGATGATGAGAGAGTGATATGATATTCTTGATTATAAAAAAGTGTTGAGCTAATTAGAAACATATCCATCAATTTATTATTTATAAGAGCTTATCGAGTTTCTCCTTTAAATGCTAAGATTGTTTGTTACTCTAGGAGCATAATTCCTATTATATCTTAGGTTGTAACCCCTAAATTTTGGATACAATCTTTTAGATCTTTGTATAGTTCCTTAGGTTGGTAAAACCCTTAACCTCATTTATATGCATTATATTATTGAAATCTCTTATTATCATCTAGATCATAACAGTGGATTGGTGAAAGTTGGAGAGGTTTTGCCATAGTTCTCTCCTTTGAAATCAGATATTAGATCCATAGACTACTGTTATTTGCACCTGTATTCTCTCCTAAATGAACCAAATGTTAGTATGTAGCAAACTAATTTATAGCTTCTAGCTAATATACACCAACACTTTATTAAGGTCAAGAACTAAAATGATACAACCATAATGGTGATAATGGTGGTTGCGCCTATCATCTGAAGCTTAGAGATGTTATATTGGTTAAGCTTGATTTCCAATGGACATATAAGTATCGGTTTGACTTCATAAACAAACTCCCTTAAGGCTAATTACTTGTTAAGGTAATTAATATCCCTACTATTCTAGTTAACTATTGATATGAGGATTGAGTTTTGGAATTAGGAGACTTACCTCTCTTCTTCCTTCTAGACTTTCTCCTATTATCAATTATGAATTCCTAATCTTCCTGGTTATCAGTGTCTCTATGCACGTCTTCTTCCACTCTTAAACCAATATGTGCCTCATTAGAAATTGAATAGTTTGACTAATCTTATTGTCCTATCTCCTCTTTGGTTATAAAGATAACATTAATTCATTAGCCTCCTCTCCAAAAACTTTAGTTAACTCTAAAATGGGAGCATTGATCATTTTGTTTCAGTGTTTGGTTATGGTTCCTTTGCACTCCTGTCATCTATCTAGCTTCTACATATTCCCCCTCTTGGTTGTCTTTTAATTCCATGAGTTCCATATAATCCCTAATATTGAATTTTCTTCATGTAGCCCTCTAGCATTTCCCTTGTTAAGCTAAAGTTAGTTTCCATTAGTAAAAAACCAAAATTGAATCTTCAAAAAGGTTGCCATTCTTTCTTAATCTTATCAAAGGGATGTTATTTAGGAGGTCTTTGTTCATCTCCATACTCATGCACATTCCAATATATCTACCCTTCTCCTCTTTGTAGTTGTTTCGTTTATGCATATTGATTTTCCAATATGTCTAGCTATTAAGTTAAGCCCTTTAATAGACCAACACTTTCGGGGCATATCTACTAGCTTCCCACCTCACCCTTTATTTTTGTTTTAAGCAACAGATTTTCAAAGTCATGCTACTTGAGGCCTACAGCTTGCCCTCTTGGGAAAAGTAAGTTAAGATGGTTGGATCCAATCAAGGCAACCCTTATGAACCTACCTTCTCGTAAGTAAATCCAAGACAAAATATATTAAGTTGGAAAACTCATCTAATATCTCATTACACTAACATCAAGATACCCAAAGAGGGATCTAAGAGTTGGAATTTTACACTAGTTAGTTTCTTTATTAACAAAAGACCCTTATTCCCAGTAGTGAATACATGGGCTTACAAGATATGGAAAGGCAGGAGTCTCAAGAAGGTTATGATTTTATAGGAGAATCATGTTCTTTTCAAAATCTTCACTGAATCAGAAGTTAATGGGGTGCTAGAAAATGGGTTATAACACATATACAACCTCCTTATCTTCCTGCATGTTTAGAAATTTAGTATTATCAATAAAAGAATTCATAAGAATTTGTATTCATTAGATTGGATAATTATAATTACATAAATTAATTTAAAGAATTCATGGTTATTTTAAAGATTCAATTTTTTAATTTTCAAATATTATTTTTCAATTTTACAAAAGTCATAATGTAACTTTTATCAATTATATGTTATTGTAGTTATTAATTGTTTTTCTTATTGTTGGCCCCTGAAAAATTTTTTATTATATATATAAGCATGATTAATTAGAGGTCTTGATGAATTGAATTAAGTTGACATTAATTAGTAAGGTAGCATTAAGTATGTTAGGTGGCATGAGTTAGTATACATTAAATGAAATTAGAAGAGTTAGGTGATAAGGGCTTTGGGCTTAAGTGAAAGTATAAGAAGAAGAGGAAGAAGGTTTTGGTCTTATAAGTATTTGGGCTTAAGGGCTATGGGCTTAAGTGACTTAGGAAGTATAAAAGGAAAGAATTAAAAGAGAAAGAAGATAAGTAGTCTTGCATTGAGAAGGAGAGTAACGAAAATTGAGGGAGAAAGGGAGAGTGAAGTCGTGAATGGAGAGAAGAAAAGAAAGAAAAGAAGGCTTGCTAGGGTTTGATTTTCCAAGAGATCAAGAGGGTGTTTAAGGAAAGTTCAAGAAGAAAAAGAGTGGAAGAAGGTCTAAGCTACACTTTGATACAAGAAACTCTTTGGTTGAGTCAAGAACCAAGGTAAGTCATGATTTCAAGTGTTAGCTTT
>JAOSBM010000205.1:26873600-26884800 GCA_027568955.1 Erythroxylum tenue
AAGCAATACCAATGTTTGAGAATAAAGTGATTAGAGGGTGGATACTTTAGTTAGATTTTTTTGTTGAAAATACCCATATGAATGACTAATTCTACTTTTGGATATTGTAGACAAATTGCTTAATGAAATATATGTTCTATGTTTTTTTAGATTTTGAATTTTTGAAAGTCTTGAAATATGAATTCTGATTTTTTTCATAATTTTAAATTTTATAATATATATATATGCCGTGTCCGTGTCCACTAAATTTTAGAAGTTGGCGTGTTTGAGTGTCCGTGTCCGTGTCGTGTCCCTTGTCCGTGTCCGTATCCGTGCTTCTTAGTTTAAAACATATGTCCCCTCATTTATTAACGTCGATTTAAGCATGCCTTTATATAAAGGCTAGTCCACATTTTGTACTTTAAGAAAGTAAGGTGAATAAAGAGAGTGCATAAGCATATTACATTCAAAGTGAGTGCAACGTGAGGAAGAAAAAAAATACAGCTGTAGTTCTTGCAAAAAGAGAATTTTTTTTTGTAGAATTTATTTGGAGCTCATCAAGCTTCCAACAAGTGGTATCAGAGTCAGGTTCGTTTATTCGTGAATTGGTGAAGCAATGGCTAACTTGATCCAGCCTCAAGTTTCGATATTAACAAAGACAAATTATGGGAACTGGAGCATCCAGTTGAGAGTGATGCTTGGTTCTCATGATTTATGGGATATTGTCGATGATGGATATATTAAGCCCGTAGATGTAGCTGCCGAAGCGGCCTTATCGGATGTCGAGAAAAAGACGTTGAAAGAAAATCGGAAAAAGACAAGAAGGCATTGTTCTTTATCTTTCAAGGTGTTGACGAACTGATGTTTGAAAAAATCTCGGACGCAAAATCTTCAAAGGAAGCATGAGAGATTCTGCAAAAATCTTTACAAGGAGTTGAAAAGGTTAAAAAGTTATGTCTTCAATCACTCAGAGCTGAGTTTGAGATGTTAAAAATTCAAAACTCAAAAAATATTTGTGATTACGTCACTTGTTTGAAAACGGTGGCTAATGAAATAAAAAGAAACGGCGAAACTCTAGATGACGTTCGAGTAATGGAAAAGCTTTTGCGTTCATTGACATGCAAATTTGATTATGTTATCGCCACATTCGAAGAATCGAAAGATTTATTAGAACTTTCGATTGATGAACTCGCTGGTTCTCTCCAAGCACATAAGCAAAGAATGAACCGGAATGATAATACTGAAAACTTAGAGAAAGTCTTGCAAAGCAAACTGTCAGTTGGTGAAAATCAAGCTTCCAACAGTAGACTCGTAAAGCCTGGGACTTATAGATTAGTAATTTCTTTTTCTCAAATTTCTTAATTTTCCCAATAGGCTCATGATCCTTGCTATTGTGGACATTCTCTGATCTTTTAATTACCTTTTGCTAGAATGAAAATGATTTTGCATTATCCATAAATTGACAAAGAGGTTTTGAAGAAATCTTGATGAGATGAATGACCAAGCTTCAGTAATCTGATTTGGAAACTTTTATGTCATCTAACAGGTGAGACCATAGGCGTGCTTTCAGTGATGGAGAGAGTGGACTGACACTAAAGGAACTTGGTCTGACAAGCAAACAAGAAGCCTTGTTTTTGGAGTTGATGTAGGAATCAGCTATATATTACAGACATTTAGGAGTTATTGAAGTCTACTTTAATATAAGGTCATACATGTTACACTCTGGTATTCTGTTTCAGTTGATGCTGTCTCAACAAATTGTTCTACATACGGATATGTGAAAATTTTACTGTTACAATGGGGAGATGGAACTGTTGTTGGAATTTGTGTCAGGAGTTGGGCTGAGACTGTTTGTGAGGAATGGTTTTTTATGTACATATCTTGCTATTCATTCTTGATCCAAAGATGAACAGGACTTTCAATCTTGTGACGTGACTTGTGTTTGTTACTCCTTATGTTACCTTTTACTGTATTCCGTTTGAAGGGTAGGGAGTAACGGTAAGTTGTTGGAACTGCTCTGCTAGCAATTGTTCCGTGCTTTACCTCGCCTTCCCGTGGAGCTATTATTATCAGGACTTGAGCTTTTGGGCTATGTATGTTGGTATGGAATCTTGAGTTCAGATCCTCTGTCCAGTTTTATGGTGTCTTATTGTGTCCAGTGAATCTCAGCCATTCATTTATGCGAGCTCCACGTTAATTTATGTGGGACCTACGCGGGGTCCGCATAAATGAATGGCTGAGATTCACTGGACACAATAAGACACCATAAAATTGGACAGAGGATCTTGTTCCTGGAATCCTAGGTTGGTGATGATAATACCAACTTCTAACAAGCTGTATTTTGCATTGACATTCATAAATAGGAACTGTAGATGGTCCATCCAGCAAAGCAACTTTGTCCAGTGTTTATGATGCGTAACCTGTCAGGTGTTTCACTCAGAACAACAAAGATCATGATACATTTATGCAGGTGGAAACGTTTCAAATTAGCAATAGGTGTCATGGGGCTCTTGAACGAGTTGGTTTAATAGAAAAACAAAATGCTCTACGAGTGAACAGTTTATGAACCTTTTTTGGTATCTATTCAACCTGCCATGTAAATCTACCCTACCTTTTTTTTTTTTTCACTTTTGTGGTGCCATCCCCGTTTATCTAGGTTGCTCAACATTCCCTAACCAGAACAATGTATAAGTGAAAGTGCCAATGGCAAACATTAGAAAGAACAAGCACACAAGTGTTTATGCGCTGTAAGGCGTCCATCGTGGGTTACACTGGCAAGTTGACCACAAACTCAAGCGAAACTGGACCGGACTGTTCAGAGTCATGCTAAAGGTTTGATTACATTATTAGCCATCACCTGGCGGCTGATTGTTCGCCACGTGTCTTAATATCCTTAAGGAAGAGCAACGGTCAAATAGTAGGGCCTCTAGGGGACAGGCACGTGATCTCTACGTGGCACGTGCAGAAGTGGAATAAAATCCCTGTCCGTACACCGATTCCAACGGTCATATTCTCCGACATTTCCCAACGGTAATCTAGACTTGCTTTCACTACCATCTGATCAACATCAAAGGGCGAGGACGTCCGCTTTTCCTTACTCTTCTGGAATCCACTTTTCACGGCCATCATTTTTTTTTGCCAAAGTGCCGGTAAAATCAAATGGGTATACAAAGTAGGAAAAAGCAGTGACAGAGACAGCAATGGAGGTTTATACTAGTAGAGTCTTTAGTATAGTAGTAGGAGTACTAAGAGAGCGAGAGAGAGAGGGAGAGAGGTAAAGGAAAGAACCAAAAGGCTTAATAATATAAAAACACAACTCTAGCACGGTTGATGGTTTCTTTCTTTCTTTGGATTGTCATTGCTGTGTGTCTATGTTGATTGATCACTTGTTCGTGCATGTGTTTATAGAGGTGGGATTTTAGGGTTTGCTTTCGTTTCTTAGTTTCTTCGTTTTTAGCTCCCATGGACTTGGTGAAACCTTCAAATGCTGATCTGGGTCGAAAGATTGCTGATGATTTCGGTCACCAACTTGTGCGACTAAGTTTTTGCATTTCCCTTCATGGAGTGTGAGAAAGTTTGCAGCTTTTTCACAATGAGCTTGCGCTGAACGATTTGGAGTCCGATGATTCTTTTCTTCTAGGTACTTAATTCGTTGGTTTTGGAATTCTTTCATTCTTTTGGGGTGGGGAGTTAGCAAATTCTTACGTTCATTAAAGTCCATTTCTATAGGAACACATAACCTTCACAAAATTTCTGTTTGAGTTTTATTTATTTTATTTTTTGTCATCATTCATCGGATTCCTGTTGTTTCCATCTATTCCTTATAAAAGAAAATTCACACACTCACATTAGTCTTGTCTCTCTTACGTGCATCTAATTTCGTGTACATGCAGAGTTATCTCGTATACATAGGATATACACAGAACAAATCATAGTTTTCATAATTTAGAACTTCATTCTGTAGAAACAAAGAGAGATAGGAAGAAAAAATAATCAGGAAACAGGGTGGGTGAATCGCGAAAAGAAATACTGAAAGAAAAAGAAGAATTTGAAGGTATAGAGGATGTTGGCTGGGTGTTCTAGTTCAACACTGCTGTCACCTAGGCATAGATTGAGAAGTGAGTCACCAGCACAGTTCCAAGCTTGCCATTTTCAGCTACCTTCAATGAGCACGCAGAGATTAGACTTGCCGTTTGCTTTCTCACGCAAAGAGTCCTCACGTTCACAGCCTATTAGGCCTGTTGCTGTTGGCCTCTCTGTGGACAAGCCAGTTGAATCCAAGACCAGCAATTGCTCTATCAAGCAGCATATCCGCCTTCCACCACTGGAAACAAGCACTCAATCGATGAAAGATGAGTTTTGGGAGAAAGGTAAGAGCTTAAAGAGATTTGCCGAGCAGGGGACGGTTGATGAATCTTGCACTAGTAGGGTTAAAAGAAAAAGGAGCAGCGAACATGAAGGCGGTGATAGGTTGTTGGGGAATGGCAGTTTCTGGTTTCAATCGAGTTTTGAGGTTCCTAGAGGTCTAAACCCAGTCCAAGTGCCTTTCTCATTGACATGCTCAGGAGATGAGGAAAGGGTCTGTTTTGTGCCAAGTGAAGTGATCTCACCGCCATTACCATTGTCTAACAATCCATGGGTGGATTCTGTTGTAACTGAGATCACTGACCTTGGTGATAAAGGTGGAGAGAGTAGCCAGAGGCCAGTACTGGAAGCCTCCGGTTCAAGTGCTTCATCAGAGAGTCATAGCTTAGGCCTTCGGCTGAGTGAGAATGTTGTGGAGCTGGAGGTTGGTAATGGCTCTAGAAGTCATCCTCAGCGACAAGGAGGTTCTGTGGGGGCCGAACAGCAGGAGGGTCACCAAGGAGAGGACAACGGGTTTGAGCTACTAAGTTTACTCGCAGACTGTGTTGAAGCAATTGGGAACAGGAATTTTACGGGGATCAATCATTTTATCTCGAAACTGGGGGAGCTTGCTTCTCCAAGGGGGTCTTCTTTTAGCCGTCTTACGTCTTATTACACCGAGGCATTGGCTCTTCGAGTTACAAGGTTTTGGCCTCAAATATTTCATATCACCACGCCTCGGGAATTTGATAGAGTTGATGATGATTCTGGGACTGCATTGAGGCTTCTGAATCAGGTAAGCCCGATTCCCAAGTTTCTTCATTTCACAGCAAATGAGATGTTGTTGAGAGCCTTTGAAGGGAAAGATAGGGTTCACATTATAGACTTTGACATCAAGCAAGGGCTTCAATGGCCTAGCTTGTTTCAGAGTCTGGCCTTGAGGGCCAATCCTCCGAGCCATGTCAGAATCACGGGTATAGGTGAGTCCAAGCAAGAATTGAACGAGACAGGAGATAGGCTTGCCAGGTTTGCCGGGGCATTGAACCTACCTTTTGAGTTTCATCCTGTAGTGGACAGGCTAGAAGATGTCAGGCTGTGGATGCTTCATGTGAAAGAAGGAGAAAGTGTGGCCATTAATTGTATCTTCCAAATGCATAAGACTCTTTATGACGCAAGTGCAGGTGCACTGAGGGATTTATTGGGACTTATCCGAAGCACAAACCCTGTGATAGTAGTTATGGCAGAGCAAGAAGCCGAGCACAATGGGCTTGATTTAGAAACAAGAGTATGCAATTCCTTGAAATACTACTCTGCCATATTTGACTCCATAGATTCTAGCCTTCCGTTGGAAAGCTCAGCTAGGATCAAAATAGAGGAGATGTTTGGACGGGAAATCAGGAACATAGTTGCTTGTGAAGGGAGTGACAGGGTTGAAAGGCATGAGAATTATGAGAGATGGAAGCAATTGATGGAGCAAAGTGGATATAGGAACATTGTAATTAGTGACAGGGAATTGCTTCAAAGCCAAATGCTGTTGAAAATGTATTCCTGTGAGAATTACAGTGTGAGTAAACAAGGTGACAACGAAGGACTTTCACTAAGATGGTTAGATCAATCTCTATATACAATCTCAGCGTGGGCGCCTACAGATGTCGCAGGGAGCTCATCCTCTTTTTCTCAGGCAAGCTGATGTGATGGCGGCAGAAGCTTCTTTTTCTTACTACTTCATTCTTTCATTCTTTTGTTCTGAATACATTAGTCTCATACTTATACAGTTCTTTGCAAGATCCTTAGAATTTGGAGTCAGCTTATGTTTATTCTTTCATTCTTTATGTATTGAACAAATTCTTTTGTAGCTCATTACCATTGTCCAATGTAGTTCTTTGACGGTTGTTACTTAGAGTTGGATGTACCTTGAAATTATAGTCACTATATATGAAATGATGCTATTGATTTGTTAATTGATATGCACCATTGGCAATTCTAGTTTCAAAAAAAATTTACTGACGTGAATTTTACTGAAACATCTAACAAAAGATTGATAGTTTTATAAACAATTTTGGAGTTATGATCAGGAGGGAAGGCATAATAACTACACACCAGACTGACTTCAGCTATGTTGGAATTGAGGATAAAAATCCTGAAACAAATTCAACGCTTTAAGAGAGAGAACAGAGGAAAATATTAAAATGAAAGAGAAGAAAACTTATTATGCAAAGGGGTAATTTTATTCATGAATAACCTCTACATGTATACTACTGAAATCAACAGAAAAATAGAAATTGACTCTAACACGATAAAAAACACGGCAACTGAAGTAGTGCTTGAAAGCATGTTTATAAAAACCCTAAAGACTTGGTCTAATCTGTTTTACCTCAAAAGAGATAAAGACCTTGAATAAATAAATAAAAGACATATGGGAATCACGTGAGAGTTTAAAGTTCAATAAGCAAATGTCTAACACTCCTCCTTGCTTTTGGCACTGCAAACTCCAATCTTCTAGAAATGCGAACTTGCTGACTGGAAGTGGTTTTGTGAACAAGCCTGCTAACTGATCTTCGGATTTGCAGTAGACCAGAGTTGCATCTCTATTTTGTTGCACCTCTGTTAAGAAGAATAGCTTGATATTGAAACTCTTTGTCTTCCCATGAAACACACGATTGTGAGAAATTGCAATTGCAGCCTGATTGTCAACAAAAATCTTTGTACAATTCTCATGCTCCATATTCAGATCACACAAAAGCTTTTTCAGCCATAAAGCTTGATTGACAACTGTTGTTGTTGCAATAAATTCAGCTTATGCTGTGGATTGTGCATCAATCTCTTGTTTTTTTTAAAAACCATGAGAAAGCACCTGAACTAAAACTGAAACAATATCTTGATGTACTTTTCATGTCATCAACTGAACCAGCCCAATCACTATCCGAGAATCCACATAGCTTGAAATTTTTGCATTTTCCAATCTTGACACCATAATCAACGGTACCTTTGATATACCTTAACACCCTTTTAAATGCAACTCACTAGCACACTGCATAAACCGAGATAAGAAACTTACAACAAACAAGATGTCAGACCTTGTTGAAGTGAGGTACATGAGGCAACCAATCAGGCTTCTATAATAGCCTTCATTAACTTTATCAGCTCCATTTCCGTGCTCAGCTTCTCTTTTTGATTTATTGGTGTGCTTACTACTCTGCACTCCTCCGTCTGAAATTTCTTCAAAATGTCTTTCGCATATTTTTTCTGGCAAATGAGTACTTCGTTGTGGCTTTCTTTAATTTCCATCCTAAGAAAATAAGTCATGAGACCAAGATCTGCCATCTCAAAAACTTGCTTCATCTCCTATTTGAATTCCTCAACCAGCAAACCGTTGTTTCCTGTCACCAAGAGATCATCAACATAAAGTGATACAACAAGAACATCATTGTCATTGTCTTTAGCATAAAGAGCAGCCTCTGATAAGCTTTTAATGAAGCCCGAACTTTGTAAATGATCATCTATCTTGCTGTACCATGCTCTAGGCGCCTGTTTTAATCCGTAGAGAGCCTTTTTTAGCAAGTAAACTTTATCTTCTTCTCCTTGTACACCAAATCCAGCCGGCTGCTCCACATATATCTCCTCCTGCAACACACCATTCAAAAAAGCATATTTGACATCTAATTGAAAAACTTTCTAACCTTTTTGTGCTGCCGTGGCTAGCAACATTCTGATTGTGTCTAATCGAGCGACAAAAGCAAAGGTGTCGGAGTAATTAACACCAAAAATTTGAGCATAGCCTTTAACGACAAGCCTGGCTTTGTATTTGTTAATAGAGCTATCTGCGTTGAGCTTTGTTCAGAACACCCATTTTACTCCAATGATTTTTCTGTCCTTGGGTTTGTCAACTAATTCCTAAGTTTTGTTTTTCTGAATCATTGACATCTCGTCTTCCATTGCTTTCTTCCATTTTGGATTTTTAAGCGCTTCTTCATGTTAAGCAGGCTCACAAACTTCCATGTTGCATCTCTGGTATATATCTGCCAAAGATCTTGTTCCTCTAACTGGAGGATCATCAACTAATTCATTCAGCCACTAATCTTTTTCTTGATCTACTGAGGGATTAAATTCCTGTAGAAGTGTAGCTGATTTTTGTAAATACTAATCCCATTGCTCATCTTCGTTGAAATGAACATCTCTAGTAATGGTCAATTTTCCAATTTGTGGATGATACACCAGGTAGCCTTTGGAAATTGAACTATATCACACAAATATGCCTGGAGTGGCCCTTTTATCAAGCTTATCACGTTTATCCTGTGGAACATGAGGAAACAAATGCAGCCAAACACTAAGAAATTTGAGTGAAAGTTTATAACCATACCATAGCTCAAATGGAGTCTTGTCCTTCACAGCCATGCTTGTAAGACGATTTTGTAGAAATACTATCGTATTTGTAGCCTCTACCCAGAAATTTTTAGGTAACTCCTTCTCATGTATCATACATCTTACCATGTCCATTACATATATGTTCCTCCTTTCACTGACTCCATTTTGTTGTGGAGTGTAAGGAACAGTAAGTTGGTGTTCAATACCTGCTTCTTCACAAAACAAATTCAATTGCGTAGAGGTATATTCCTTCCCATTATCTGACCTCAAAAATTGAATTTTGTAGCCAGTTTGATTTTCCACCATTTTCTTGAATTTCCAGAAAACTCCAGGAACTTCTGATTTAAATTTCAAGAAAAAATCCAGCACATTCAAGTAAAATCATCAATAAAAAGAATGTAATAGCGACTACCTTGTAGTGACGGTATACTTTGAGGTCCAACAATGTCGGTGTGAATTAGTTGCAACTTTTGTGACGCTCTCCAAGCTAATTTAGGAAATGGAAACCTATTGTGTTTACCAAAATAACAAGTATGACAATTCGACAAATAATCAGCCAGAACTAGTAAGTCTTTTATCACATCATTCTTCTTCATTTCTAATATCTGTCTAAGATGACAGTGCCAGAGTCTCTTGTGCCAAATTTCAGTGAGGTTGGTTTCTGTTGGAAAGGCTGCTTGCTCCTCTTTAGTTGGATCGAATGAGAAGGTTTTACCTCTCATTTTAACTTGCAGAATCTGTTCTCCAGTGGCATCATAAATGACACAGTGCCTATTTTCACATGTCACTTTGAATTCTTTTTCAAGTAGCTGGCACTCAATAGATTTTGATCAATTTCAGGTACATAAAGAATATCAGTAATTGTTTTTATACCTGAGACTATTAAGATTGCAATGATCCCCTTTCCTTTTGCAGGAATATAGACGCCATTTCCGACCCTGACCTTTGTGATTTCAGTGGGCTTTAGTTCCTTGGAGAGAGTTTTGTCATAAGTCATGTGGTTTGTACAACCGCTATCGATCAACCAACATTCTAAATTACATATGGAGGAATAACATGTTGCTATAAACATCTGATCTTCTTCATCTTGATCAGCTACTTGAGCATCTTCTTCATGCTTTTGATTTTTGCTTTTGCAAATTACAGCTTCATGTCCCAACTGGTTGCACTTAGTACACTTTGCATCTGGTCTTTTCTAGCATTTGTATGATGGATGACCCATTTTTGCTACAGTGCTGACAAGGAGAATAATTTCCCTTGGAATTTCCACCTTTACCTTGATTTTGGTTGTTTGTCGTGTGATCATTCCTTTTAACATCATGGTGCTTGACTGGAAGAGCTCCCTCAACAAAATCATTCTGTCCCATTACCCTTCTTTGCTCTTGAGCCTGCAGAGAATTCAATAACTCCGCCAAGGTGACCTTTGACAGATCCCTTGTATTTTCCAAAGTGGTAACTGACGCTTCATATTTTTCAGGTATGGTAACTAAAATTTTTTGAACAATTCATGAATCAAAAAATTCAGTTCCAAGTAACCTTACTTTATTAATGATGTCGAGCAGCCTGTCCTAGTATCCTTTGACTATCTCTGACTCCTTAATCCTTTGCAGCTCAAATTCCCTTAGTAAATTAAGCACTTTCATGCCTTTCACCCTTTCATCTCCAGCATACTCTCCCTTCAAATAATCCCAAATTGCTTTCGCGATTTGGAGACCCATAATTCTGGTGAAGATGTTCTTTGAAACATCTGTAAACAAACATGCTTTTGCCTTTGCTTTTCTGGTTTTTCGATCCTTATGATTTTTGATTTGGGCCATGGTGGGATTTTCTGATAGCGGAACAACATCATAGTCCTCTTCCACGGCTTTTCAAAGATCAAATGCTTCCATTCTCACTGCCCAATGTTGATAATCTTCTCCGTCAAAGACAGGAACATTTTGTGAAAAATTTGCGTCGACTTCCATTTCACAGATCCCTTAAGAAGTTGCTCTGATACCAATTTATTGGAGTTAAGGATAAAAATCCAGAAACAAATTCAACGTTTTAAGAGAGAGAACAAAGGAAAATATTAGAATGAAAGAGAAGAAAACTTATTATGCAAAGGGATAATTTTATTCATAAATAACCTCTACATTTGTACTATTGATATCAACAGAAAAGTAGAAATCAACTCTAACACGATAAAAAACACGACAACTAAAGTAGTGCTTAAAAGCATGTTTATAAATCCCTAAAGACTTGGTCTAATCTATTTTACCTCAAAAGAGATAAGACCTTGAATAAATAAATAAAAGACACATAAGAATCATGTAACATCCCATATTAGGGGTTAGAATATTGAGACATTTTATGCTTTGCAATTTGAATATTTGTTGATTATGCATAAGCATTTTGGACGCATAACATAATTGTACATGCATATTCATGACATTTCTGGGTAAATTGGTTTATAAATGGAAATTATGGATTTATTTGGAATATATTAAATGTGATTTAGCAATTTTTGCACATT